>PISX010014492.1:0-52937 GCA_004024625.1 Mellivora capensis
CCTGCTGGGTTTAGGCTTTCTTTCTTGTTCTTTCTCCAGCTCCTTTAGGTGTAGGGTTAAGTTGTGTATTTGAGACCTTTCTTGTTTCTTGAGAAAGGCTTGTACTGCTATATATTTTCCTCTCAGGACTGCCTTTGCTGTGTCCCACAGATTTTGAACTGTTGTGTTTTCATTATCATTTGTTTCCATGAATTTTTTCCATTCTTTAATTTCCTGGTTGACCCATTCATTCTTTAGAAGGATGCTGTTCAGTCACCATGTATTTGGGTTCTTTCCAAATTTTCTCTTGTGATTGAGTTCTAGCTTCAGAGCATTGTGGTCTGAATATATGCAGGGAATGATCCCAGTCTTTTGATTCTGGTTGAGACCTCATTTATGACCCAGGATGTGATCTATTCTGGACAATGTTACATGTGCACTAGAGAACAATGTATATTCTGTTGCTTTGGGATGAAATGTTCTTAATATATCTGTGATTTCCATCTGTTCCAGTTTGTCGTTTAAGGCCTTTATTTCCTTGTTGATCTTTTGCTTGGAAGATCTGTCCTTTTCAGTAAGGGGCATGTTAAAGTCCCCTACTATTATTGTATTAGATTGTTTATTTGAAATTTTCCATGTTTCTTGAGGTAGGTTTGTATCATTAAAAACTTCTGTTTCAGAACTGCTTTTGCTGCATCCCAAAGATTTTGTACTCTCTTGGTTTTGGTTTTGTATACATGTATTTTTTTTATTTTTTCTGATTTCTTCATTGACCTGTTGGTTGCTTAGTGGCATGTTTGTCTTCCATTTTGTTTGTGTTTTTTCTAGTCTTTTTCTTGTAATTGATTTCTAGTTTCATAGTGTTGTGATAGGAAAAGATGCTTTATATTATGTCAGTCTTCTTAAATTTACTGAGACTTGTGTTGTGACCTAAAATGTGATCTATCCTGGAATGTTCCATGTGCATTTGAAGATATATTTATTCTGCTCTTTTTGGTTGGGTTGTTCTGTATTTATTTTTTATATTTTTTTAGGTCCACCTGGCTTAGTGTGTAATTCAAAGCCATTGTTTCCTTGTTCATAATTCTGTTCAGCTGATCTATCCACTGATGTAAGTGGGGTGTTATAGTCCTTACTATTGTATCACTGTCAGTTTTTCCCTTTATGTCTATTAAAATTTGTTATTGTACTGAGGTGCTTTTATGTTGTGTGCCTAGATATTTACAATTGTTACATTCTCTTGTTGGGTGTATCCTTTTATTACTATGTAATGCCCAGTGTTTGTCTTTTGCTGCAGTCTTCCTTTTAAAGTCTGTTTTGTCTGATAAAAGTATTGTTAGCCCAGCTTTTTTTTTTTTTTTTTTTTTTGCTTCCTTCTGCCTAGAGTATCTTTTTCCATCCCTTCACTTTCCATCTGTATGTGTCTTGGTTAGAAATGAGTCTTTTGTGCGCAGCTCTTTTTTTTTGTTTTAATCCATTCAGTCACCCCATGTCTTTTGATTGGAGCATTTAGTCAATTTATATTTAATTTTTGATAGGTATGTACTTACTGCCCTTTTGTTAATTATTTTCTGGTTCTTGTAGTTCTTGTCTGTTCTTCTCTTCTCCTGTTCTCTTATGACTTGATAGCTTTTTTTAGTGTTCTGCGTGGAATCCTTTCTCTTTATTTTTTTGTGTATCTATTACAGATTTTTGATTTGCGGTTATTGTTAGATTTATATGTAATATCCCATATGTATAGCAGTCTATGTCAATAGTTGCTTAAGTTATTCTAAAAGCACTACATTTGGGGTGCCTGGATGGCTCAGTCATTAAGTGTCTGCCTTGGCCTCAGGTCATTTTTCCAGGGTCTTGGGATTGAGCCTTGCATCGGACTCCCTGCTCAGTGGGAAGCCTGCTTCTCCTTCTCTTGCTTCCTCTGCTTGTGTTCCCTTTTTCGCTGTGTCTGTCTCTGTCAAATAAATAAAATCTTAAAAAAAATCACTAAATTTTTACTACCCCTCCATTTTATGTATGTGTTGTAATTTTTTAATCTTTTTATTTTGTGTATTCCTTGGAATGTTTTGGATATAATTGACTTTACTCCTTCTGTGCCTTAACCTTGATATTGGCTTTATAAGTAATTAATCTATGTTTACTTTTACCTGTGAACTTTTCTCATAATTTTCTTCTAGTTATGTTCTCTTGTTTTCCACTAAAGAATGCCCTTTCACATTTCTCATAGGACTGTTTTGGTGGTGATGAACTCCTTTAACTCCTGTTCGGGAACCTCTTTATCTTTCAGTTCTAAGTGATGATCTTGCTAGGTAGGGTATTCTTGGTTGAAGGTTTTTGTTTGTTTGTTTTGTTTTGTTTTCTTTGAGCACTTGAAATATATCATGCCATTCCCTTCTGGACTGTGTAGCTACTAGTATTTTATAAAGTATATATTCTGTATGTTCAGAATTTTAAAAAAAATCTATGGACATTTTTCTTTAGTGAAAATCTGACACAGAAGCCAAATTTATAAAACATACAGAAATGGAGGGCCATAGCCATTTCTGCTCATTATCATCTTCCTTTCTCAAACTCCACTTCCACTGCTGTGCTCCCTCCCCCAATTTTAAGGAGCCTTCTTGGAGTGTATAGGACTCTGTGGAGCAATTAGGAGATAGTTTGAATATTAATCTAACACCCTTAATTGATCATTGATTTGTCTTCTTAGACTTTGGAAGTTTCAGTATAGTCTGTAAGAGTATGACTGGGATGGCTTTCCTCTTTTTTTTTTTTTTTTTTTTAAATGAGACTTGTAGGACCAAGGGAGTTTGAGCCACAGCACCTTCCTTTTTCCTCCTTAAGAAATGTACTTTTAGCAAATGGGGTTATAATTGCCTTGACCTTAGAGTTACTTCAAAACACTGTGGTTAAGTGCTTTGAACATGCTTTTTGTTTTGTTTTAATTTTTAGATTTTTAAAATTTTTTATAGAGGGAGAGCAAGAAAGCATGGGATGGGGAGGGGTCGGGGGAGAGAGAATCTTCAGAAGACTCCGCATGCAGCATAGAATCTGACACAGGTCTCAATCTTATGACCCTGAGATCTTGACCTGGACTGAAATCAAGAGTAGGACATTTAACTGACTGAGCCACCCTGGCTTTCCTGAGCATTCTTTATGCTCTTGATGAGTGTTGTTGTTGTTTTTAATAATCATCTCACTTCATACAACACATATGTATTGAAAATTTATAATGTGCAATTTCAAAGCCAGTCCAATACTAGACTGCTAAGCCAGTATTTGCTTTCTTTGTCATGTCATTTTTATTTTTCTCTACTTTCTCTTCCCTTTTCATATATGCTTCAGTTCACATCAAGGGATGGCTGAGTTGTCAAGCTGGACTAGTACAATAGCCAAGCTAACTTCTCTGTCCCTATTCTCTTTCCACTTTGCACACAAAAACAGGATTAATTTCACTGAAGTGATAGTTTCATCCTTCTCAGTTTTCTCTGACCTCCTCTTTTTCTTACTGCACAGTTAATTCAGTTCAGTAGCCACTTATTTTGTATGTCTGCATTGTGAAGGCAGGAAAGACTAGGTCTTTGCTCTCAAAGGCAGTCTTTCAGCCTTCTTAAATGCTGTGCCAAGACCTTATATGATTCGACTCATCTTTTCAGTTTAATATTTCTTAAACTTATTATGCAAAGCACTTAGTTTTAAGTATTGTATTAACTCAGTTTTCAAAATAATAAGATAGTATTATTATTTCTGTTTCATAGATGAAAAAGGGCAGAGAAATTAAGAAACTTTATCAAATTAGTATTTGGTGCCTTTGATCATATTCTTTATGTTCTATATTCTTTATGCTCTTTAAGACATCCTTCTTTCACATTAAATTTTATTAGCTTCTTTATGTAGATCTCTTCCAGATCTTATAGTCCTTGCTGCTTCTGATTCTTTAGGAGTTAAGCCATGATATGTTTAATGATGATTCTTAAGTATTTATTTATTTATTTGTAAAGATTTTATTAATTTCAGGTAGCAAGAGAGAGAACATGAGCAAGGGCAAAGGGAGAGAGAGAAGCAGTCTCCCTCTGAGCAGGGAACCCAATGTGGGGTACAATCCCAGGACCCATGGATCATGACCTGAGCCAAAGGCAGACGCTTAACTGATTGAGTCACCCAGGTGCCCAAATTTTTATTTTATTTTTACATTTATTATTTGTCTTACTTTTTTTTAAATTTCAAAAGCATTTATTGTTTCCCTAGTAACATTAAAAAATGTAATGTCAATGAATATAAAGTAGGCACTAAGGGATTCTGAGCTCCTTGAGGGGAGAAACTGTATCTTATAATTTATATTTTTCATAATTCAGTGTAGTACCTCATTCTTAGTCAGTGGTCAGTATGGCTTATGGGTACTTTTTATTTTATTTTACTAGTTCAGTTTCTCAAGTGTGGGCTGACTGGACCTAGTAACTGACCTAGCACATCATACATTTTGTTGGAAAATCAAATAAGCATACTGAAGTTGGTGGTTCAGTAGAAACTATTTTGATGGATAAGAAGATTTTCTAGGATGGTCCTGCTTTCCTTTTTAGGACTTTAAATTCAGATGGACCTGAGGATTTACTTATGGATGACTGGGAGGCATATATGAAAAGAATATCTTATATTTAAGGAAATAACAGATAACATTAAGTCCTTTAACTCTCATAACAAACTTATGATGAATATAGTCATCATTATCTCTGTCTTGTGTATGAGGGATCTGAGACATAGAAAGAGTGGGCAATTTTAGGTATCTTGACCCAGAGCATGTGGTAAATCAGGTGTAGAAGGAGTATTTGAACCTGGCAGTTTGGCTGCCAGCCTGTGTTCCTAATTATTGCCCTGCAGCCACCTCTGCTGTAATCACAGTGCAGTACCTATTGATAAGTGTCAGTATTTAGTCACATTTAATCTAGATCTATCAGAGTTGATAATTAACAAATGAAATAATACAGTATTATAAAAGAAATATTGAAAACTTTTTTGTCTTAACATTTTCTTTCAACAGCATATTCAGTGTATACAGGCAAATCTTGGAGATAATTGCAGGTTCAAGTATAGACCACTGCAGTGAATTAATATCACAGAAAAGCCTTATTTGCATTTACTTCCTCCACTGAAGTCTTTTTTTTTTTTTAAAGATTTCATTTATTTTTTTGACAGAGAGATTACAAGTAGGCAGAGAGGCAGGCAGAGACAGAGAGGGGGAAGCAGGCTCCCCACTGAGCAGAGAGCCCAATGCGGGGCTCGATCCCAGGACCCTAAGATCATGACTTGAGCTGACGGCAGAGGCTTAACCCACTGAGCCACCCAGGTGCCCCCCTCCACTGAAGGCTTGAATCCCTAAGTCATTCATGAGGGTTGGAATCAACTTCTTCCAAACTTTTGTTAATGTTGATATTTTAACCTCTTCCCATCAATCAATGAATGTTCTTTATAGGATCTAGAATGGTGAATCTTTTCCAGAAGAGTTTCAGTTTACTTTGCCCAGATCCATTAGAGGAATCACTGTCTCTGGCGACTATGGATTAATGAAATATTCTCAAATAATAAGACTTGAAAGAGTTACTCCTTGGTCCATGGGCTGGAGAATGGATGTCATGTTAGCAAGCATGAAAATAGCATTAATCTCATTGTACATCTCCATCAGAGCTCTTCGGTGATCAGAAGGATTGTCAACAAACAGTAATATTTTAAAAGGTATTTTCCGGAGCAGTAGGTTTCTACAGTGAGCTTAAACCCTTTCAGTAAAACATGTTATAAACAGATGTATTTTCATCCAGAGTTTGTTGTTTCATTTGTAGAGCACAGGCATTGTAGATTTAGCGTAATTCCTTTTTTTTTTTTTAAAGATTTTATTTATAATTTTTTAACAGAGAACACAAGTAGTCAGAGGCAGGTTGTGGGTGGGGAGCGAGCAGGCCCTCTTCTGAGCGGAGAGCCCGATGTGGGGCTCGATCCCAGGATCCTGAGATCATGACCTGAGCTGAAGGCAGAGGCTTAACCCATTGAGCCACCCAGGCACCCTAGCATAATTCCTTTTTATTTTTTAATTTTTTTTAAGTAGTCTCTATGCCCATGGGGCTTGAACTCATGACCCTGAGATCAAGACTTGAGCTGATATCAAGTCTAACTGACTAAGGGACTAACTGAGCCACCCAGGTGCCCTAGGATTATCAGAATGGTAAATGAGCATTGGCTTCAATTTAGTCACCAGCTGCATTAGCCTCTGAAAGAGTCAGTCTGTCCTTTGAACCTTTTTTTTTTTTTAAGATTTATTTAATTATTTTAGAGAGAGAGACTGCATATGAGAGAGCATGCCCTGGGGTGGTTGGGGGCAGAGGGAGAGGGAGAGAATCTTGAGCAGATTCTGTGCTGATTATGGAGCCAGACATGAGGCTCAGTCTCAGGACCCTGAGTTCAGAACCTGAGCCAAAGCCAAGAGCAGACACTTACCTGACTATGCTACCCAGGTTCCCCTGTCCTTTGAAGCCACATTGACTTCTCCTCTCTAGCTGTACAAGTCCTAAATGGCATCTTTTTCCAGTAGAAGGCTGTTTGTCTACATTGAAAATCTGTTGTAGAGTGTAGCCACTTCCGTTAATGATCCTAGCTAGATGTTTTGGTGGAGAGCTTCCTGTAGCTTCTATATTAGCACTTGCAACTTTACCTTGTACTTTTACATTACAGAGATGGCTTCTTTGATTAAACCTCATGAACCAACCTCTGCTAGCTTCAGACTTTCTCCTGCAGCTTCCTCACCTCTCTCAGCCTTCCTAGAATTGAAGAAAATTAGGGCCTTGCCCTGGATTAGGCTTTGACTTAAGGGAATGTTGTGGCTGGTTTGGTTTTCTATCCAGATCACTCAAACTCTCTCCATATCAGTAACAAGAATGTTTTGCTTTCTTATTATTCATTTGTTCACAGGAGTAGCACTTTTAATTTCCTTCCATAAATATTTTTTGTATTTACAACTTGGCTGACTGGTGCAGGAGACCTAGCTTTTATTTAGCCTGTGTTATTTTTAGCCTGTAGCTCATGCCTTCCTCACTAAGCTTAATCATATTTAGCTTTTGTTTCAAAGTAAAAGACATGAGACTTGTCACTTCACTTAAACACTTAGAAGCCACTGAAGGGTAATTAATTAGACTAATTTCAGTATTATTGTGTCTCAGAAACTAGGGAGGCCCAAGGAGAGGGAGAGACAGGGGAACAACCAGTAGATAGAAACAGATCATGCAACACTTAGTAAATTCTCCATTTTACAAGGGTATGGTTTTTGGCACCCCAAAACAATTACAGTAGGAACAGCAAAGATCACAGATCACCATAACAAATATAATAATTTGAAGTTTGAAATATTACGGGAATTACTAAAATATGACACAGAGACATAAAGCGAGCAAGAGCTGTTGGAAAAATGGCACCTATAGAGTTGATGGATGCAGGGTTGCCACAAACCTTTAATTTGTAAAAAATGTAGTATATATGAAGTGCAGTAAAGCAAAGTACAATAAAATGAGATACCTGAGGGGCGCTTGGGTGGCTCAGCGGGTTAAGCCTCTGCCTTCAGCTCAGGTCATGATCTCAGGGTCCTGGGATCAAGCCCCGCATTGGGCTCTGCTCAGCAGAGCCACACATGCCATCTTCCCTCTCCCTCTGCCTGCCTCTCTGCCTACTTGTGATATCTCTCTCTCTCTCTCTCTCTCTCTATCAAATAAAATCTTTAAGAAATAAAATATAAAATAAAATAAAGTAAAATACCTGAGGCGACTGGGTGGGTCAGTTGGTTAAGTGACTGCCTTCAGCTCAGGTCATGATCCTGGGGTTCCCAGGATTGAGTCCCACATCTGGCTCCCTGCTTAGCAGGGAGTCTCCTTCTCCCTCTGACCAACCCCCATGCCCTCTCTCTCATTTTCTTATTCTCTCTCTTAAATAAATAAATAAAATCTTAAATCTCTCTCAAGTAAATAAATAAAGTCCTAAAAAAAGAAGAATGTGGAAAAACAATTAAAAAAATAAAATACCTGTATTTAAAAATCAGTATTTTTCTAGTGTAAAGGGAACTTGTTGATCATCCAATTGTAGAATCATGGAACATCATTAGGGTTGGAAAGTACCTTAACAATCATCTAGACTAACCACCTTTTCTATTCTTAAATCTTTTGTAGAAATACTGCCAAGTACTTGCCCAGATTGATTCTCTAGTGATCAAAATCTATAAAATTTACCTTTCCATTTCTTTCAAGTTTTGATTTTTTTAAAAATTCAAACTTGGATCTTAAGTCAGTTCTTTAATTGTAGAAAAACTCATTTATGTTACAGAATAAAGATCAGAATGCAGAGGTTTAATGATTTACCAAAAATCACATAGGCATTAAGATCACAAGTCTTTAGTCACTCAGTAAATATGTAAGACCCTATAGTAAGCTTCTCATTGTTCCAGGTGCTAAGAAAATGGGTGAACAAAGGAGACCCAGTCCCGCCCTTATTATGGGCCTTATACGTAATGATCCAATGAATATTACAAATAAATTCACAATATATTGGATGTTCATAAATGCTATGAAAACAAAGCAAGAAAAGAAGATGGCATGTGTGGCAATATTTTACAAAATGATAGGATAATGTTTTACCAGAGATGATGGGAGTGAGGGACAAGCTGTACAGATATCTAATGGAAGAGCATTTAAGAAAGAACATTTATGACAGAGTTAGTGCAAAGACCCTGAGGCAGGAACAGTATCAGCACAATGTGGGATCAGCAAGGAGGTGGTATGATGGGAGCAGTTTGAGAGAGGTTCGGAGTTTTAGAACTGTGGTCAGATGAGAAACGCTAGGATCAGATCATAGAGGATGTTGTAGGCCATGGTAAAGGCTTCAGTTCTGAAGGAGAAGGAAAGCCGTTGTTGCTTTCTGACTAGGGAGTGATGTGTAGTGCACCCTCTAACATCTTTGAAGGCTGTCTGTGTTTAAAGCACTGTGCTAAAAGCTGACAGGGTATCAGTAAGATAATATCCTTGTTTTCTGGAAGCATGTTATCTAATAAAGATAAGTTGTAAACAAGTAATTACAATAAAAGCATAAGTGAAATTAGTTGCCATAATGTAAATGTAAGCAGAGCTGTATGAGTGGAAAAGAAGGAACCCTTAATTGTAATCACAGAAATTAGTGAGGAGCTACTGGACCCGAGAAATCCATTGACCGTCTGTTTCTAATCAAAGTGAGTAGGCTTGTTAAGGAGCCTCTCCTTTTAACCAAAGTTTTAACTCAGCCACCTCACCCTCAAAAAGCTCTAATAGGAGAAGAACAAGGAGATAGTGTTAAGAGATTTCTTTGTCATTGTTCTTTTTTTAAAAAATATTTATTTAACAGAGAGAGAGATCACAAGTAGGCAGAGAGGCAGGTGGGGGGTGGGGGGGATGCAGGCTCCCTGCTGAGCAGAGAGCCGGATATGGGGCTCAATCCCAGGACCCTGGGATCATGACCTGAGCTGAAGGCAGAGGTTTAACCCACTGAACCACCCATGTTAAAAGCAGTAAGTTTATTAATACTAGTACTGCAGCTCCTTTGACATACCCTTTTATAAAGGACAGAACATACTTCTGAAGTATGTTAAAAAACACTTGAAACTATCACTTCACTTGTAGGAATGAAGAAAAGAAAAAGAAAAACAATCCTTTCATGTATTGAAAAATCACTTGGTTTTGCAGTTTTCAAATAGTATCTTTCAGTTGTATGAATTTTCATTATATTAGCAAAATGTGAGAAAATTATGATTAAGTCTTTTTTTAAGTATTCCAAGAGATTAAATTTAGAGTACTTTATGCCCTTAAGATCACTGCAGATGGTATTTGCAAGTGTCAATATTTTTTCTCTTAATATACAGATTAGAGTGTGCTTTGAAATAAAAATGTGTTATTCGTGTAAAACTTCTTTAATAAAATAGTCATGTAACCTGTATCTCTTCAGAAGCACATGTCAATTGAGAAGAAAGTACCACATTATAGGGATGGCACACTTGTCTTGGCTGTATTACCAACAAGGGAAGGCCTCCTACTGGACAACCCTGTGTCTTATCTCTCCCGCTTGCAGATTACCATAAGGCATTGGTAGAGATTGTGAGTTGCATTTACTTTTCCGAAGACCACTCAATAGCCAGCTGCCTTACCTAGGTCAGTCTCTTTTGGTGAAGTATCCTTACCTAAGTTACTTGTATCCTATTTGAGTTATAATGGTCTTCTTAGATGGCTTGTTGGTGGAACTCTAAGAATTTCCTCCTTACCTGATCCTACAACTGGCAATTAGATGTCAGATTTGCTTCCCCAACCAAGTTTTTTATATGTTTTTGCTAATCCAAAATGATCACTGTATTGCCTCACATTCCCCCCACCAAAGAATACTTAGTGAGTCATTTATTTTAAAATGCAAAATCCAAAAATGGAGTACTTCACCATTTTTTTTATTGAGTTGTAATTCACATACAACTCAATAATATGTAATTCACATACAACATACAACATAAACATCGGCCTTTTAAAGTATAAAATTTAGTGTTTTTCAGTGTATTGACAAGGTTGTGTGACCATTACACACTCTCATTCATTGGCCTGAAAAGAAATGCTGCACCCATTAGCAGTCACTCCCAATTCTCTCCTCTTCCTAGCCCTTGGCAGCTACTGATCTGCTTTCTGTCTCTGCATATTTGTTTATTCTGAACATTTCATATAAATGGAATCATACAATATGTGGGTTTTTGTTTCTGGCTGCTTTCACTTAGCTTAATGTTTTCAAGGTTTATCCATGTTGTAGCATGTATCAGTACTTTATTCCTTTTTTTTTTTTTTTTTAAGATTTTATTTATGTGAGAAAGAGAGAGCACCAGCACAGAGGGAGGGAGAGGGGGAGAAGCAGACTCCATCTGAAATAAAAATGTGTTATCGTGTAAAACTTCTTTAACAAAATGGTCATGTAACCTGTATCTCTGAGAAGCACATGCCATTTGAGAAGAAAGTACCACAGGACATCTCAGGATCCAGTCCCAGGATCCTGAGATGGCCTGAGCTGAAGACTTAACTGACTGAACCACCTAGGTGCCCCAGTACTTCATCATTTTTATAGTGGATAATACTCTGCTATATAGATGACCATGTCTTGTTTTTCTATTCATCACTGATGGACATTTGATTCTACTTCTGGCTGTTAGGAATTATGCTGCTGTGAACATTTGTGTGCATGTTTTTTGTACGGACATATATTTCAGTCTGTCTTATCTTTTGAACCGTTGCTTGTTCTTTGGAAGCTCAGCTTCTGTCCCTGCCTACAGAAGCCCCCGTTCTTATAAATCTTTAGCAGTAACATCCTCATACTTCTAACCTTACTGTTGCTTGGTAGATTTAGACATTACTTCTCCAAGAAACCTCTTGAGTCTAATGTGAAAACTTGGAGGAAGTAAGGCAGGATTAGTAAAATCCCCTGGATTGCTGGATTTAAATCTTAGGAAAGGGTTTGCCAATTACCTTATCTATAATGTTTGTGATTGATAGGACTTTGCGTGTGGAGAGATTTCACTACCAAATCCTTGCCCTGCTAAGCAAAACTGCAGTTTCTTCTGCTGTATTGGAGAGAGAGCAGTTGAGATCCTCGCACTGAATTAATTTTATAAGTAAAAAAATAATAATCATAAAGTAGCTATGGGGTTTGGTCTTTAGCATGGAGTTTTTTAGTGTAGTTGTATTTATTAGGGTAGGCTTCTGAGAAGTTTTTAGTTAATACTGGAATAATTGAATGTAATATATAGCAGTAACATATTCTAACACTCAAGAGAATATTTTGCTGGTCAAGTAACTGAGAATGCAAAGGTGAAGGGGGTGTATGTTCAGACATAGGTAGTCAAGTTTTCAACTACTGTATAGACCAAATACTACCTCATTTCATTAAATTTTCCCAAAAGAACACCAAAAAATCCATTTCCAGTGGTTACTTACCACTTACTTAAATAGCTTACTCTATTTTCAGTCCCCCCCCCCTTTAAAAGATTTTATTTATTTATTTGACAGAGATCACAAGTAGGCAGAGAGGCAGGCAGAGAGAGAGAGAAGCAGGCTCCCTGCTGAGTAGGGAGCCGGATGTGGGGCTCGATCCCAGAACCCTGGGATGATGACCTGAGCCAAAGGCAGAGGCTTAACGCACTGAGCCACCCAGGTGCCCCCCACTGTAAAAAAAAAAAAAAGATTTTATTTATTTATTTGAGAGAGAGTGAAAGTGAGAGAGATTATGAAGGGAGAGGGAGAAGCAGACTCACTGCTGTGCAGAGAGCCCTATGTGGGGCTTGATCCCAGGACCCTGGGATCATGACCTGAGCCGAAGGCAGCTGCCTAACCACCTGAGCCATCCAGGTGCTCCTATTTTTACCTGTTTTAAACTATCACTTTTACTTCTGGCAGGAAGGAGAGGCAAGAAGTATGTATGCATTTGGCAGTCATTAGTTAAATACTTCACTGGGATCCCATTTTATAAATGAAAAAATTGAAAGCCTCTTGAGACTGAATGTTGTTCTGATTTCTTCTCTTTTTAGGACATTTTCCCTGTACTTTTAGAGTAATTTTCTTGCCAAATTAGTTTGTAAATTATCAGTGTTTCCTAAAAGGAGAAAACTCAAATTGTTTGAAAAAACTGAAAGGATACTCTGAAGAATTTTATTAAAGACAGTGTAAACCAAACCAAGTGAGATTAATTCTGTGCCATATATGATTAAGCTATAGACTTTATCTGGGATTATAAAGTATGAAGCCTGTTTTAATACTTTGTAATTTTGTTTGTTTGTTTCAGTGAAAAGTGTAAGGCTAGAGGATTTACCGTGATTGTGGATGGCAGAAAATCACAGTGGAATGTGGTGAAAACAGTAGTCTTAATGCTACAGGTAATTTTATTTTTGACTATTAGGAAATGGTTTTATTTTATAGCAACAGATAAAGTGATAATGGCAAATGCATTTCATTTATTTCACTGTGCCCAACCTTTTCAGCAGTGACTGAGTTCTGAAATGCACACTACTGGATTTTAAAAATTCATTTCTGAGAGGTTTGATTTGAATGGTAAAATAAATTTGAGACCTATTCTAAAGATTTATAAATGATCAAAAAATAGTATGTTGTGTTTAAATAATTTAGTAAGTAGGCCAGTGAGTCCAAAAGTGTAAGATATTGTCAGACTTACCTGGGTGCTTCTGTGTGCTGTGGTATCTACATCGTCCCCTGTCTCCTCCGTTCTGATACTGTAGGTGGCAGCAGGACTGGGTAAGTCTAGTCTGGAAGAGCTTCTCATGTGGGTCTGAGCAGTCTTTTCCTTCTGTTCCGTACTTTCCTCTAAAGAGTACCAGGATTTATGGTACTTCCTGGAAGAAATGTACTTGACAGCTGTGTCCTTGGGAAATTGAGCAGCCCACAAACCAGCATTTAATAAACAGCTGCAGTTGCAAAGTTTTTACTGATACTAGTTTTTGTGTTTCCTTGTTTTCCTCACAGGAAGATTTCACGATCTTTGCTTGCAGTAGGTACCTACCTACCTAGTAAACATTTTTTGCTTTATTATTAGGGTATTGAGGACATTGTGATCTGAAATGGAAAAATAAACCATTCGAGTGATTTAAAGGTGGCAGATTGCTCTAATGTATCTGTGTTTCCTTAGAAAGTCTTCAAGAGAATGTAGAAATTAAGTGAGTTAAAAAAAGAGATTATCTAATTTAGATGAAAGAAAGTGAAAAGGACATTCCTAGCAGGGACACTGACTTAGTGATAGCTCAGAGATAAATATAATGAAGGGATTTGATGGCAGGTCAGTTTGGGGAAAATAGAAGTTGACAGTTATATGGGATAGTGAATATTCAGTTAGGTAAATATCAGTGACATTGAAAGAAAGATCAAGTATTTTATTTTATTTATTTATTTGACAGAGAGAGAGATCACAAGTAGGCAGAGAGGCAGGCAGAGTGAGAGGGGGTAAGCAGGCTCGCTGCTGAGCAGAGAGCCTGATGTGGGGCTCGATCCCAGAACCCTGGGATCATGACCTGAGCTGAAGGCAGAGGCCTTAACCCACTGAGCCACCCAGGCACCCCAGATCAAGTATTTTAAATGAATTGAGAAATAATTAGTAGCTGCTTTTGGGTTCTATGGAAAGAAGTATGATTTCAAATTTTATTTCATTTTTATTTATTTCTTTTTAAAGATTTTATTTATTTATTTGAGAGGGAGAGAGAAAGAGCACAAGCAGGAGTGGCAGAGGGAGGAGGATTCCCGCCGAGGAGGGAATCCTCTGCTCACTCCATCCTAGGACCCTGAGATCATGATCCAAGCTGAAGCCAGATGCTTCACTGACTGAGCCACCCAGGTGCTCCATAATTTAGAATTTTAAATGATAACTAAGAAGAATGGTTCTTAATGTTTTCTTTTTTATTTGAGATTAGAAAAAAGGGATTTTGGGGGATGGGGACTAGTAATTTCAGTGCTCAGTGTGGTTCGGGTAGTGTACTAAACTTCCAATAAATTAATCTCATTTAATTTTATCCTCACAACCTTGGGAGGCAGGTTCTATTATCCCAAAGATCAGCTGAGGCTCAGAGTTTTTATTTCATTTCATTTCATTTCATTTCACTTATTAAAAAGATTTTATTTATTTATTTGAAAGAGAGAAAGCACGAGCAGAGGAGAGTGAGAGGCAGACTTCCTGCTGAGCAGGGAGCCTGATGCCAGGCTTAATCCTAGGACCCTGAAATCATGACCTGAGCCGAAGGCAGATGCTTAACCTACTGAGGCACCCACACACCCCCATGCTCAAAGATTTTAAATAACTTAACCAGGTTCTTATAATGAACATGGGAAAGAGCTGCAGTTGGAATTTAACACGGCCTAACCCCCAAGTCTTGGCTTTATCCTTTACAAAGGGTATATTTATCAACATGGGGGGTATTGGAGGTCTGTCCAAATTATCTATCCATTACCTTCTTCTTAAATGTGTGGCCTAAACCTTTATCATTAGAATCACTCCTTTGGGTTGGAAAGGATATAGCCCACAGAGTATCAGTTTTTTAAGGGAGCACAGATTGGTATTCAATCACTTTTTTTGTCTCGTGTATTCCCAGCACTTTTATATCCCAACCCTAAAGATGAACTCTTCTTGTAAAAGTTGTTAAAATAACTATTAGGTGAGAAATCCATTAATTATGACCTTGTGTTCTTCCTTTCATCCTGTCATTCAACTGTGTCACAGATGACCTGTTTGGGACTTGCTGTATGAACTGGACTTTGATCAGTGGCAGTTTTGAAGAACAATCAGTGGATGATTTAATCCCCTCTTGCGATTTCTTTTCTGATAGGTATTTTAACAACTTTTGGATTTATTAATAGTTAACATTTTCAGAAGTTGCAATGGCCTTTTGTTTACTCCGACAGTTTTTACATACATAATCATTCATTGCTTTTATTTCAGAAGGTACTAGTCCCAGTTATTTGGGATCCCAGAGCTTAGTGTTGGTTTTGTTTGTAACTAATATTCTCTAAAATGAGTGGTTTGGTTTTTCTTATTTCTCACAACTTTAATATTCAGTCATTTTGAAGTAATAGCCTTCCACCAGTCAATATATAAATAAACCTCAGTCTAGCCTAGATTTCCCAACCTCTGATAACTTTTGATACTGTTGAATTTATTTATCTTACTCATAACCCAGTCATTGCAGAGGGCACCAGATTTGTTACGTGTCCAAAAATGTGTTTAAATTGAAAGATTTCTATTTTCTCCTAATTAATAATAATTAATTGTAACCATAATTTATTATTATTCAGTTGTGCCATTTATCGTCTTAAATGGTATTTGACCCCTAGAGTTTGTATATAAAGTTTTATTGAAACTCAGCTATGTCTACTCATTTATATTTTTTATAGTTGCTTTCATACTACAATGACAGACTTGAAGTAGTTGCAATAGAGACTTTGCATAGCCTGCAAAGCCTAAAATATTTATTATCTACACTTTTGGAAAGAATTTACTGACTCCTGGTGTAGAACATTTGAAATGGTGTGGTAGAACTTTAGAGTCAGACCTGGTTTCTGTTTTAGTACCATCAGTAAACAACTCTGTTATATTGGACAAGTTTCTTTGAAACTCAGTTTACTCTCCTGTAAAATTGGGAGAACGAGATTTCCTTGTTAATGTGAATTCATTTATTCAACAGATATTTATGGAGTGTTTTCTATATGCCAGGCACTGTCATAGGTTGGAGATATAGGAGTGACATGATGGATAAGGTAACTGCCATTGGGAAGCTAATGTTCTACTTAAGGAGTCAGTAAGTAATTAGGCTAACTACTAATTAATGTAACAGCAGACAGTGATAAGTGCTATGGGGCAACATACAGTAGTAGAAGATGACTGAATCAGATGGTGCAACTTTAGATAGGGTGGTCAGGGAAGGTCTCTCTGGAAAGGGAGTGTTTGAGTAGAATCTTAATGGAGGGAGCATTCTTCCTTAGGTGTATAGGGCAAAAAACACTCCAGACAGAGGAAACATCAAGGGTATAAGCCTCAGGTGGAAACAGACTTGTTACATTCCAGCAACAGCAGGAAGCTTAGTATGGCTGTGGTGGGGTATGAGCTAAGAGGGGAGGGTATGAGCTGAGGTCTGAGGGTCAGTTGGGCCCCGAGCTTGGAGGGCTTTCTAGGCTTTGTAAAGGAGTTTGAATTTTACTGTGAGCATGAAAATGTGAAGAAAAAAAGGAAGACAGCCTGGTTTTTTTTTTTTTAAAGGCTGACTAGTTTGGGGATGTTAGCAATGTGGGTGGTAGAAATGGATAGGTTTAAGATCTTATTTAAAGATAGACTGTATGGGGTTTGCTGATAAAATATACATGGACTATTTTATTAACTCAGTAAATGTTAACTTCCATTCTTCTTTAGGTAATATAAATAACCATATCTATTAAATGTGAAATTGTATTTGTCAGAGATAAGCTAGTCCTGTTCTTCAAGTTAATAATCAAGCAGAATCTGAGCTTTTTTGTATAATGGCCAGTAAGAAATTTATTTTATAAGAAAATTGATTTTACACTTTTGAAGAAATTCTCCCAAGATGATTGTGTTAAAAAATTTTTTTTTCTTATAGTAGAAAAACCAAATGTAGTAGTTTGCCAATTAAAAATTGTCTTATAGTTTAAACTGAATATATACCTATTAGATTCGGTAAACACAAAAATAATTCACATGTACTGTGTATATTACATTGAAATCTTTTCTGAATCAACTTGTCTTTCCAAGTATTTCTTTATTGTCATGTATGTTTTGAAGCTTGGAGTGTTTCTTTTTAATTCTTTTCCAAGGGTCTTTTAATTACTCAGCCCAACCATGAAAACCTAGTAATTTATAACTTTAATAAATTATTCATTTTACATGTATAATTTATATATATTTTTTTTTTATAGAATGTTGTTCCAGCTGAGGTGTCCCTTGTTTGTGTAGTGAAGCCTGATGAATTCTGGGATAAGAAAGTAACACATTTTTGTTTTTGGAAAGAGAAGGATAGACTTGGCTTTGAGGTAAATAAACTATTAAAAAGCAGAAATGTGTTGTATCTTTAGAAATAGCATATTGCTGGTATTTTATTTGCTCATCGTTGGAAACTAAGCTGAGCTTGTGCAGTGATGAGTCAGTGCCTAAGCAATGATGAGTATGTAATTTACATTCAGATACTTGTGGAATATATTATGATTCTTTATCAAAGACTGTAAATTTTTTCTTGTTTTCATTTATATCACTCTATAAACTTTGAGTAAGTAGAACTTTTTATTTAAACAAAAAAAGTATTGTATTACTGAGAGGACATTTAGCTAATACTAAGAAATCCTGGACATTTTGAAATTGGAGTCTATTTTATGTGATATGTCATAATTATTTTTAGTGTCTGGTTTGGTTTTGATCCATGAAAAAATCTATCTGTCCTTTCCTATGGACACTCTGTCTTCATCTGTCTGTGTAAAAAGTACATCTTATTGTAGATCAGAAAGAAGTTCCAGATGGAATACAAATTTAAACAATGCTGTCATATTTTTCCTGCCGCAACCTGTTAAAAGTTTTTTTTATCCTTGATACTATATCTGGTCCTGAACTGTACCTTGTTTGACATTAGTATAGCTGTTCAGCTTACTTTTGACTAGTGTTGGCATGTTGTATCTTTTTCCATATTACCTTTTTACCTATCATCTATTTACCTATTTCTTTATATTTAAAGTGGGCTTCTTATAGTATCCTTGGGTCTTGCTTTCATATCCATTCTGACAATATGTCCTTTACAGTGTTTCATAAAACCATTTATATTCAGTGTAATTATTGATACAGGTGGATTAAAATTGATCATCTTGCTAGATTTTATGTACTTTTTGGTTCTTTTTTTGCCTTCTTTTGGATTATTTTTTATGATTACATTTTATCTCCATTGTAGTTTATATCCCCTATTAAGAACATTTTTATGTGCATGCCCTAAATTTACAATGTACATCTTTAATTACCTAAATAATATAGCACTTAATATGTAGTAGAAATTACTTAAAACAGTGTATATCCAGTACTTCCATTGTAGTCGTACATTTTACTTCTGTTCTATAAACACACAATAGATGGTTACTATTTTTGCCACTGATAGTTTATTTACAGCAATTAAAATAATAAAAAAATGAATTTTATCTTTCTTTATGCCACTTATGGTGTTCTTCATTTCTTTTTGGAGATTCATCTTTTTGTTTGATATGTTCCTTCTGCCTAAAGGACGTCCTTTAACGTATCTTGCAGAGCAGGTCTGTTGGCTTTGAATTTTTTTAGCTTTTGTTTTCCTTAAAAAAAACCCTATTGTTTCTATTATGGTTTTGAAAGATATTTTCAATCGGTATGGAATTTTGTTTCATTATTTTTTTCTTTTACCACATTAACTATATAACACCATTGACTTCTCATTCCCATATCTTCTTTTTTTTTTAAGATTTTATTTGTTTATTTGACAGAGAGAGCGGGGGTGGGGGGGGGTTGAAGCAGGCTCCCTGTCAAGCAGAAAGCCCAATGCGGGGCTTGATCCTAGGACCCTGAGATCCTGACCTGAGCTGAAGGCAGAGGCTTCACCCACTGAGCCATGCAGGCTCCCCTCATTCCCATAGCTTCTTAGGAGAGTTCTATTATTTGTATCCTTGGCCTGCTGTGTGCCATATATCTTTTTTCCCTGTTGGCCACCTTTAAGATTTTCACTTTAGGGGCTCCTGGGTGGCCCTGTGTCAGGCTTTCTGCTCGGTGGGGAGCCAGCTTCCCTCTCTCTCTGCCTGCTGCTCTGCCTACTTGTGATCTCTCTCTCTGTCAAATAAGTGAATAAAATCTTAAAAAAAAGATTTTCACTTTATTTTTGGATTTTCAGCATTTTTATTATATAATGCCTAGGTGTATTTTATTTGGTATTTGTTCTCTTTGGTGTTCTCTGCATTTGTTGGATCTCTGGTTTGATGTCAGCCATCAATTTTGGAAAATTCTTAGATATTTTCTTTTCAAATATTTTCTTCACCCCATTTTCTTTTTCTATTTCTTCTAGAAGTCCAATTATATATATCTTAGACTATTTGAAAATTTCTCACCATTCTGGGTTGTTGTTCTGATTTATTTATTTTTTTTCCTGTTTTGTCTTTTTGTGTTTCAGTTTGGGTATTTTCTGTTGATCCATTTTCAAGTTACTGTTTGTCTTTATTTAGTTTGTTGAGACCCATTCATTGTAAGATTACTTTATCTTTGTTACCATGTTTTCAGTTTGTGACATTTCTTTTTTTTTTTTTAAGATTTTATTTATTTGACAGAGAGAGAGAGGGAGGGAGGGAGGGAGGGACAGTGAGAGAAGAAACACAAGCAGGTAGAGTGGGAGAGGGTAGAAGCAGGCTTTCTGCTGAACAGGGAGCCTGATGTGGGGCTCAATCCCAGGACCCTGGGATCATCACCTGAGCTGAAGGCAGATGCTTAACAACTGAGCCACCCAGGTACCCCAATTTTTAAAAATTAGCATATAATGTATTATTTGTTTCAGGGTTACAGGTGTGTGATTCATTAGTCTTAACACAACACCCAGTGCTCACCACAACACATGCTCTACCCAGTGTCCATCACCCAACTGCCTCATTCCCCTCACCCTCCTCCTCTCCAGCAACCCTTAGTTTGTTTCCTAAAATTAAGAGTCTCTTATGGTTTTTCTCCCTCTCTGGTTTTGTCTTGTTTCATTTTTTCCTCTCTTCCCCTATCATCCCCTGCCTTGTTACTTAAATTCCACCTATCAGTGAATTCATATAATTGTCTTTCTCTGATTGACTTATTTCACTTTGCATTATCCCTTTTGGTTCCATCCATGTTGTTGCAAATGGCAAGATTAATTTTTTGATGGCTGCATAATATTCCATTGTATATATACACCACATCTTCTTTATCCATTCATCTGTGGATATCTGGGCTCTTTCCATAGTTTGGGTGTTGTGGACATTGCAGCTATAAACACTGGGATGCAGGTGCCTCTTTGGATCACTACATTTGTATCTTTGGGGTAAATACTCAGTAGTGCAATAACTGGGTCATAGGGTAGCCCTATTTTCAACTTTTTTGAGGAATCTCCATACTGTTTCCAGAGTGGCTGCACCAGCTTGCATTCCTGGTTTGTAACATTTCTATTTTTTAAATTTCTATCTCTGTTGAAATTCTCCATTTCTTCTTGCATGTTGTCTTGCACTTTTTCCATGAGAACCTTCAGCATGTATTATATTATCTTAAATTCCCTACTTGATACTTCTACTATTCTGGGTCTTGCTCTATTTATATCTTTTGCTTTGTTTCTTGACAGTGGGTTGTTGTTTTTTTTCTTGCTTTTTGCATTCCTTGTCTTTTGTTGCATGTTGGACATCTTGTTTAGGACTGAGGTAAATAGTATTGTACCTACACATGGGTCCATCTTGGCTTTTGCTAGGGTTTTAATGGGGCAGGAGAATTAGCCTAGCCAGGAGTTGAATTGACTTTGACTTTTGTTTTTGCTATTATTTTCTTCAGTGCATCACAGGCTTAGGTTGTGTTTATACCACCCTCAACTATAGGTCTTTCCTTTGCACCTCGCCTCAGAAACGATCTCTTTGCAATTTTGACACTCCATTAGCCGAAGACTGCTGTTCCTTGTTATTCAGTATTTGTCAGAGGGGCATTTTCTGTTGTTCTGGTTCAGCCTCAGTCTTAGGCTGGCTTTGTGACACTGAGTCTACGGAATAGGGTCCTCAACTCGGGTTTAGGAGGCCTATGACCTGGGCTCATCATATATTCTTGTCTCTAGTAGGATAGAGGGCTTTTCTTTTCCTTCCCTCTAGCTACAGTGGGGCTGTATTTGTGCTCTAAGGTCATCTGGGTTTGCTGCTTTTCCCTCAGGTCATGAAGGTTTTTATTCTCTAGAATAGATAGAGTTGAAGAATCTCTGCCATTCTTCAGCTTCATGCCTTTCCAGCGGTGGCTACTGTTTGCATCCCCCAGGCCTGTACTCTGAGAGAGGCTATTTTGTTGAAGTTTCTGATCTTTATTATTGCAGTCTTTCTCATGATTCCTAGGAGGTCTGTGGAGAAGAGCCCTCGAGTGATGGAGTTCTTTGTGTCCATGCTTCCCAGGGGTTCTCTGTTTTTACATTAGTTCTTTTGGCCTTTAGCAATTCATTTGGCCTTTAGCAATTCATTAAAAATGTTAGCTGAATTCTTTCCTGGCTTGTATCATGTCAGGCATTTTTTCCCAGGTAAACAAGTGCTCCAGGCCCATCTTTTCTCAAAGGCACTGGTCTGTCCTTAGATTTCAAGTTAGTTGGTTGTCCTGTTAACCCTCATGGGTTCAAGAAAAGTTTTCGTTTTTCAGATTAACTTACATCATTTTGATAGTGGAGATGGTGGTATAAGGGTTGGAGCATTGTTCTTTCCAGCCTTCTACATCCTAAGCAGAAATGAGTTGCATTTTCCCCCTGCTTTTATCTTATACGCTTTAATCATTGGTTAACTTGACTCTGGTATAGACTTAGTGGAAAGGTGTGCTAGCATTGTAGGGGAAAGCAGTCTGGGCTGCTGGGTTCCATTAGGAAAGGTGTTACCCTGATAGTTGAATGGGAAACTGCATCCCAAAGAGGAGAAGCAAAAGTATAGCAAGGGAAGAGAGTAAAGTTAAGTTTGAAAGCAGGAGGCCTGAATGTTGCCATGGTGAGTGAGTACTTCTGACTGGTGGGAGGTGTGCTGTTCATGCCAAGGGCGCACAGGAAATGTTGCTCTGAGATCATGCAAAGTGAGCAGAGGCAAGTGGTGTAGAAACTAAAGCTGTGAACACTCAGTAGGAGAAAGGATCCCTTTTATGAAGAGCCTGTCACGTCCTGCTTAAGCATAGGCATCTGCTCAGAAATGCTTTGCTTTGTTGGTCTCATGATATATATGAATTCATAGTGGCTAAACACCTTGCATCTTAGAGGGTAAAATAGAAGACACATTTCCTGTCTGTTTGGATCTAATGTCTGATGTTTAAAACTCAACTCTGAAGTTTCTTGTTATCTCCATATTGTTTTCTTTTAGACTCTGAAGGTTCAGCTAGAGTATCTTCCCAAGTATAAGCACTAGGCACTTATTAAAAAGCCTGTGATATCCCTAATGAGATGAGAGTAAGTCATTTCAAATGCTGGCTAATGCACTGACAAACATATTCGACTTTACGGTACAGTTCAACACAGCCATTTTTGATACTTAGAGCTATATATAATTAAATTCAGTGTAGATGTTTGTTTAATTAAAAATTATTTTCCTTGGTGTTATTTGGATCATTTGGGCTGTTGTAATTAAACTTGTGTTTTTGTTTATATTCTAAATATTTTTATTTTTTTTATTATTATTTTTTATTTTATTTATTCATTTGACAGAGGGAGAGGTGAGAGAGAGCACGAGTTGGGGAGGAGGGGCAAAGGGAGAGGGAGCAGCAGACTGAGTAGGAAGCCTAACACAGGGCTCCATCTCAGGACCTTGGAATCATGACCTGAGCTGAAGGCAGACACTTAATCGACTGAGCCACCCAGGCATGCCTGTATTCTAAGTATTTTTAAAGTATAACTTTGGTATAAATACTGCTGTTCCTAGAAGCAAGAGTATGTTTTACTCCATAGAATTATCCATAAGAAGGATTTATTACCAGGTGTCGACAACATTGATCAACTAAACACGTAGTAGTTGTTTTAATGACACCTTGTTCTTCCCGCATGATTTCACATTTCCTTGCTCGTCATCTTTTCTTAATTTTTCTTCTAGATGACTTTCTTCCTCCTCACTTCTCTAATGTTTTTCATTAGCTATTGAATATTCTTCTCTTGTTGCTCACCTAAATATTTCCTTATGTATTGTCTTATCTCTGAAATAGTTACCTACCTGTCCAGTTTCCCTTTTAGCAATTCAGAGCTTCATGTACTTTTATACTCAGCAGCATTATACCTAGTGACTCTGAAAGCTTTTGTTGCTTAGATGATAGTATTTGTAGTCTATCAAATGACAAGATAAAATTGAAGTAGTACTGGTATTAATCTTACCCTCAAATTGGGAGACTAATAATCAAAAGGATCTCTACCTTATTCTATATTGTCATTCATGAGAGTGAAAGTGTTATTTATTGGCAGTGATAATCAGCCACCATTCTAAATTGTTTTCTTATCTCTTCTTAATACTGCATCTGATTCTGGTTTTTGTTTTTTATTTTTTGTTTTGTTATTTTTGTTTTTGTTTTGTTTTTTGAGGCCTAACTAATGATCCAAGACCAGTGTGTGTAGAAAGTGACAAATGCTCTTCATTGCGCAAGATAGGTCATATATAAGAGAGAATGGCCCAAATTAAATGTATAGGATGATACCTTATTAGAATCCTCTAAGGAGCTTAACGAGACATCACAGATAGTTTAATGCAGGTGCCTTCTTTGGAAGTTTGGGGAAATAAGCCTGGAGTGAGTTCCTTTAGGTTGACTTCTTACAAGGCCAGTGAATTTGTGGCAGAGCTAGGGTACAAACCTGGAGTGATTGGCTCCTAGTGCCTAGTATCCTTTCAATTTTGAAAGACAGGAATTTGGAAATCATTTGGCATATTCTAGTAAAAACTTTGTCCCTCTGTTCTGTTATATCAAAGGGACAACAGCATTTAGATTTAGAATATTTTTTTTTACTAAGGCTGTAGAAATAAACCAGAAAACTTTAATCTGTTTCTTTTTGTGAAAGCATTGCATAGCTCTCTCTGGAATACTGGAGAAATAAAAGCTCATTCTCATTTCCTTTGTAGAAACATATCTTAGTTTATCCTATTCTTAGCAGTAGAACACGTAGCTTCTACTAAATAATACTTCTAATAAATAAATTTAACTCATATTAAGTAAAAAATGTTGAACAAACGAATGACACATCACTAAAAGTTAAATTATAAGGGACATGATAGATTTTTCAAGAGATATTATTTCAGTGTTTAAATAGACTGCTGTGCCAAATAGGGCACAGTAGAAGAGCAGAGAGATCATTCATTATATTTTATATTTGTTACATTTTCTATTCAGTTGTCTTTTCAGGAGAGAGTATTGTGGAGGTATCTTTCAGATGTGAATTGGTGCTCAATTTAGCAAAGTAGTTTATTTCCTCATAAATACATGTTTCTGTTTCATTGTTGGTATATATCTAGTTAACTGATTACTAGGCACTTCCTAGAAAGGAAAGCCCCCTTCCTAGGAGGTGACTGTGTGGAAGTATCTGCCTAGATCCCAGAAGGGCTTGCTGGCCCTTGAGATTGTTCCTGTGGCCTTATTCCACTGCTAGTGACAGTTTAACATCATGCCGGTCTCTAAGAGCTAGTCTAAATAAGCCTCTTTGGAACAAGAGGATAAAGCTGTCTGTGACAAGTTTTTCAATAAAAGAGTAATATTTCTCTGTGTTCTTTTTATTCTAAGATGTTTATTTTATTAAAAAAAAAGTTAAGATATTTATTTTAAATTAGCTCTTATTGTTACCTAAACAGGAAAACAGTGAAATTGAGATATGCTAAACTCATAAAAGAGAGATTACATTAATTGCCATTTAGGCATAATATAGTTTATGTTTCTAAACTGGTCAAAAATGTAATTTGAAGTTCTTTATCTTTTCTTTTACTTTTTAAATGGGGGAAAAAAGGCATATAAACTCCCTCAGCTTTTCTCTTACCACCATCTCTAGATTTTTCTTTGTTCTCTCTGTCTGCAACCTCCCTGAAAGCTGCCTCAGAGAAGTTACTTTTTTAAAAAAAATATTTTATTTATTTGACAGAGAGGGACACAGCGAGAGAGTAAACACAAGCAAGGGGAGTGGGAAAGGGAGAAGCAGGCTTCCCGCTGAACAGAGAGCCCATTGTGGGGCTCCATCCCAAGGTCCTGGGATCATGACTTGAGCCAAAGGCAGATACTTAACGACTGAGCCACCCCGGTGCTCCAAGAAGTTACTTTCTTCAGTTGGTGCATGAGATTTCATTGTGCTCCTGCTGTTAGTCAGTCCCTTCTCTTGATTCTTTCTTGAGTCTTTCTGTTTTCAGGTTTTGTTTTTTTTTTTTAAGTTTTTATTTATTTATTTGACAGAGAGCAAGCGAGCGCACAGTGGGGATGGTAGGCAGAGGGGAGGGAGAAGCAGGTTCCTTGCAGAGCAGGGGAAGCCGGATATGGGACTCAGTCCCGGGGCTCTGGGATCATGACCTGGGCTGAAGGCAGTGGCTTAACCAACTGAGCCACCCAGCCACTCTGTTTTCAGTTTAAAAAAAAAAAAAAAATTTTTTTTTTAAATTTATTTATTTGTCAGAGAGGGAGAGAAAGAGAGCAAGCATAGGCAGACAGAATGGCAGGCAGAGGCAGAGGGAGAAGCAGGCTCCCCACCAAGCAAGGAGCCTGATGTGGGACTCCATCCCAGGACGCTGGGATCATGACCTGAGCCGAAGGCAGCCGCTTAACCAACTGAGCCACCCAGGCGTCCCTATCTTTTATTATTTTACATTTGTATCTGTAGAGTTGCCATTTAAAGATACTATTTATTATTAAGTATTATCTTAGTTTTACTTGTTTTTGAGCTTTTTAAAAATGGTATGACTTTAGTGCTCACTGATCTGCTTTTTCTCACTCATTGTATGTTTGAGGTTCATGCATATTCTTGTAGTAGATGTAGTTGATTCATTCTCATTGCTGAGTGTTATTCTGCTGTGTGAATAAAAACAATGCATTTATTCTCCTGTTCATGGACATTTGGGTTGTTTCCATTTTTTTGCCATTATGAATGATATGCTACAAACATTCTTATACATGTCTCCAGATAAAACATGTATGAGGTTTTCTCTGCTGATTATCTAGGCACAGGTTATACAAGTGTTCAGATTTTTAGGATAATGCCAAACTGCTTTCCAAAAAAGCATTCTAGGGGCACCTGAGTGGCTCAGTGGGTTGGGCCCTCTGCCTTCGGCTCAGGTCATGATCTCAGGGTCCTGGGATCAAGCCCCGCGTCGGGCTCTCTGCTAAGCAGGGAGCCTGCTTCCTCCTTTCTCTCTGCCTGCCTGTCTGCTTGTGATCTCTCTCTCTCTCTCTCTCTGTCAAATAAATAAATAAATAAATTTTTAAAAAGCATTTTAATGTATCTATCCACTTGTATATAAAATTTTCACTGCTTCGCACCCTAGCTTGATATTGGCTAATACTTGATATTTACAAGTCATACGGTCTTTTCTTTCTTCAGATTGTCCTTAGGTATCAGTGTTCATCTCATAAAATAAGTTGGGAGTGTTCCCTACATTTCTGTTCTCTGGAAGCATTTATTTAGGGTTGAAATGACCTGGGGGTACCTGAGTGGCTCAGTCAGTTAAGCATCTGTCTTCGGCTCAGGTCACGATTCTAGGGTCCTGGCATCAAACCCCACATCGGGCTCCCTCCTCAGCAGGGAGTCTGCTTCTCTCTCTCCCTCTGCTCCTGACCCTGCTTGTGCTCGTGTACTTCTCTCTCTCTGTCAGATAAATAAATAAAATCTTTAAAAAAAACCCACAAAAACCTCTAAAGAAAAAAAATTGAAATGATTTGTTCTTTGATTTTTAAAACTTATAAACTGGCTGGGCATATTCTTTCCGAAAAGACTCTTTTAAAAGAGAGTCTATATATATGTATTTTAGGTTATTAGTATTTTTATTATAAAGAATTATGAACACATAAAAAAGTAAACAAGATATTACATTTAACTCCAGGCATTCCTAAACCCAGTTCTAGCATCTGTCAAACCATGATCCATCCTGCTCCATCCTTACCCTTATCCACTTCCCTCAAAGAAGACTGGGGATATTACAGTGAATGAAACTGAAGGCATTTGAATTTATTTGTAAATATTTCACTATATGTCTCTAAAACATAAAGATTCTTTTAAAAAAAAAAACCCAATACTGTTATTATACCTTTAAAGAAACAATTCCTTAGTATCAAAGAGTTAGTTGGTTTCAATTTTATAATTATCTAATAAATATCATAAAAGGATTGAGCTATATATATATAAATAATATATTTTAAAATACATTTTAAGTTTATATATAAATTATGCATATACATAGATTGATTGATTTGAATCAGGATCCAAATAGTGTTGACATATTGTAATTGGTTGAGATCCCTTTCCAAGTAGATAGGATCTTAAAATCTTATTAATGATTTCTGATTTAAATAATTATTGATTTCTAATTAATTTCATTGTGGTGATAGAATATTATCACTTAGTTCCTTTGAAATACACCACGGCTTTCTTTATGGTCTGATACATAGTCAAGTTTTTAAATATTTAATGCTTGCTTGAAAAGGATACATAATTCTCTTATTATTGGTTGTGGGATTCTATATTAATTCATAAATAAAGCTTTTTAATGTTAATTTTTCTTTCTCATTTCTTATGTATTTTTTTTCTTGACAAGACCACATTGTTGTCTTACAGTTTTTCATTGCAGCAAGCATCTCTGTAGTGTAGTTTAATATATTCTTCTGCCTTGTGAATCTCTGTATTTCTATAAATTGATAATTGGATTTAGACAGTTGATTAGATTCATGTTTGATTTTTTTTCTTTTTCAAGGTCATCCATTAGTGCTAATGTGTTCCTTGATCATGAAACTCACAATGGTTATCTTTTTTGTGATGCTGATGTCCCTTTATGTTTAGTGCCTTGATTTAGTAAAGATTTAAAATGATAATATTCTAGTTCTATTCTTTTTTCATTCACTAGCTGGAACACGTCAGTAATGAGAAACTTACTTTCATTGATTGTTTACCCAGTGGTACAGTTTGTATATGAAAGGTGAAATAAATGCCTGTTTCCCTATATTTGCTAGCTTTCAGTAAATTAAAATTTTCCCCAGTGTAGTCCAATAATAATTTCTTTTGTATCAGTATGAGCTCATTGAATTAACCATACTTAATGTTTCAAAATATGGAATTTATTATTTTTATTGGTATGCAAATTGTTCCATCTTCGGCCATTGGAAGACTTTTCCAGCCTTTTGGCACAACCCAAATAGGCTTTATACCTCTGTTGATATCTGGATGAGAAGATGATTTAAGCTCATCATGAATGTTTCTAGCCCCAAGACCTGAAATTGGACATTTCTCCAAGGAGCCCTGATTCCCTTTAAAGGGAAATGGTATTTGGAGGTAACAGTCTGGGTACTAGAGGTGTGTATTTCTACAGAACTGATCATTCTTTCTAAACTTCTCAATGGTCAGAACTGTGTGTGAGAATAGTGTGTATGTTTTTATTCAAAATGAAATACATCATGAGTTTAAATTGATACTTCCAACTCAAATGGAAAAGCATAAGAGTAACTTTTTCCCTGTTAACATCTTCCTTCTCTAAAATTCCATTTTCTTAATGACCTCAGGAATGGCAGAGTTAAAATGTCTTATATTAATCATTTGCTTTCTTCCTCATCAAATGATCTCAGAATAGCAATACTAAAATTATCACTAATAGTATGATTACTGAAAATGTAAAGAGTCTAGTGATTCACTTTACTTCATTGGTATAAGTGTTTTGTTTTTTCTTATGTCAATTTTGTTAAATGATTTTTTATAGGAATTTGTCCATTTCTTCTAAATTTGCATAATTATTTATACAAGATTGTTCTGTGTCTTTATTATCTTTTAAACCACTGCTGTCAATGTAGCTGTTTTCTTTTCTTTCTATTACATATTTATTTGTGCTTTCCTTCTTTATTGTCTCAGAAATTTGTCAATTTTATTTTAGTTTTTTTGAGGAACAACTTTGGCTTTATTAATTTTTTTTTTTACCTTCTTCCTTCTATTTTCTTTGGATTTATTCTGTTCTTGCACTACTTTCTGACCCCAACTTCATAAGTAGGTCACTTAATTCATTATTCATTATCCCTTCTTTTAAAATATAAACGTTTAAGCCTTTTGGTTTACACTTAATATATTAATATCACTAGCAGTTTGTTACAAAGTTTAATTATTATTATAGTATCCATTTTTCCTTGATATTTTTTTGAACTTTTAATACCATGGTATTGGTATCTTACTAAGATGATTTATTCTTCCCCCCTTTAGCCAAAGCAGTCTACAGTTTTGGTAATTTCTCTTCATTTAGTGTTTATATTATAACTTCATATATATTACGGATGTACCCAGTTTTGCATATTCGTATATTTCTAAATTTTTCTTTTCCTTCTTTCTTTCTCTAGTAGTTTGCCCATAAGTCCTTCTTACGGTGTTTTTGTTGTTGTCTTTTAAAAATTTTTTTTAAAAATGAGCTTTATTGAGCACTAATGTTCATGTAGTTATGAGATTTGACCAATACATATAGTTATAAATCCTTCACCACAGTCAAGATACTGAAGAATTCCAGCATCCCCCAAAACTTTGCTCATGCCACTGTGTAGCCTCCCCTTCCACCATTCTCTCTATGGTGCTGTCTTTTCTTTGTTTTCAGAGTAGGTGGTTTTTCTGTGACCATAGCTCTCTGAGAAAGTTCCACAGAAGTTATAATTTTATTGATTATCTGGCTTTTGTTATTGTTAAGGTGTAAATGGTGCTTTTTCCAGCTGAACACATTAAACACGTTGTTTCACTTGCACATTTTGGGGGTGGGTATTAAAATTTCCGCGTATCATTTTGCATTGACACTACCATTTGAATATCTTTCTCTCACACATATATTTTCTTTTGTATTCCTGTATATCCTCATTGAAATTTTATTTAGCACACAATGATCTCTTAGGTCATTCTATAATTTGTACTTAAAATATTTTAATATTTTAAAGTTTAGCATTAAAAGATTATCAAGTTAATATGTAAATTTCAAGTTTATGAATTCTCTGAACTTCTCCCTGCTTTTTAGTTCTGATTTTCAAATTAAATATTAGTATATATTATCCTGAGTTCTACTCTACTATTACACGACGTTTTGTTAATACATAATCAAAAAATGTTATAGAAACTTTAATGTGTATAATTTTTTGATTGCCAGATTTATCATTATTTGTGTTTATCATTTATTGTAATTAGCTAATTTTAAGGCCATATGCAAACTTTTTTGCTGAATACATTGTATCAAAGGAACTGATTTTTATTTCCAAGAAGTTATTAATATTGATATAATTTTAAAAATATTTCATCTCATCTGCATCTCATTTTTTAAAATGTGGTATTATATATGGTTTATAATAACTTATTCTTAGCAGATATCCATAATTTTTGAATTGATTTTAAATGCTTCTACTAATGTATTAAATCTTGTATTAATCAAATACATGATAATATCATGTTAATATCATCATTTTGGAAACAGTATTGCATATTTTAACCTGATTTTACCACCTCCTTGCTTACCACCACCATTGCCATTAACACTGGCTTGCTAAATGATTCTTTTCTTTTTACTTCTATAGGTTATTTTAGTGTCTGCCAATAAATTGACTCGTTACATAGAACCATGCCAGTTAACAGAAGATTTTGGCGGGAGTCTCACCTATGATCACATGGACTGGTTAAATAAGAGACTGGTTGGTATATTATAGTGAGATTGTTATTACATACAAATAGACATATTTTGGTGACTTTATCATTTTAATTAACTAGCATGTAGATTGTTCTTTGTTACAAAAATAAAATATAGTGCATACCACTTGATAGCATAATGCTTGAAGGCAAATAGTCTGCAGTCAGACTCGTAAGTGCTTGCTTTTGTTGTCATTTGTAGCAGTATTACTATCAAAATTTTGAATATTTTAGTTGAATGACAGAGTAGCGTAATTTCTTGAGAGGTAATCTAATTGATGTACCATTTTCAGAGAGGATATTTAAACATCAGTTTGACTGGAAAAGCAGTTTGACAGGTTAAGGTTTTCATTTCTGAAATTGTATCTTTGGCCATACTGAAGTCAACTCCTTTGCTTGCTATGGCATTGTTTAATCAAACTACTGGGGACTAAAAGAACAACTTTTAACTAACTCAGTTTAGATTACAGTTATTCTTTGAATGACATGGGAATTGGGGTCCCTCTCCAGAGTTGAAAATCTGTGTATAACTTTTGACTTCCCAAAAACATGGTCAAGGGTCAACTGTATAAGTTTAATTTTATTGAAGAATAATAAACTGGGATCTTTCAGAATGGATAACTTGATTTCGATCATATTTGGACAGTTACATTAGACAAATGAGTGTCCCCTTTATTATAAACAGAATTGCCCAAATCCATTTTTAGAAATATTTTAAGAAACCATGTTAAAGTTATGACTAATTTATTTTTATGCTACATGCTTACATATAAAAGTCTTCAGTATATGCAACCAGTATGGATTGGTGATGGGAAAGCATAAAGAAAATTTCCGTATCTGGAATTAGAAGATAGTGGCCCAAAGCATGTTCATGTAGTTAAAACTGTTACCAGTGCAGATGTTTCTTCACAAAACACAGGAATAAAAATAAATTTGAGGAATAAAAATAAACTTGTCTGAGGAATAAAAATAATTTCTTTAGGGGCGCCTGGGCAGCTCAGTGGGTTAAAGCCTCTGCCTTCTGCTCAGGTCATGATCCAGGGTTCTGGGATGGAGCCCTGCCTGCATCAGCTCTCTGCTCACCAGGGAGCCTGCTTCCTCCTCTCTCTCTCTCTGCCTGCCCCTCTGCCTACTTGTGATCTCTGTCAAATAAGTAAATAAAATCTTTATAAATATTTCTTTTTAAAATTTTAAAAATTTCTTACATTGAAACTATTCATTGTTCTGGAAGGGGGATTTTGTTTTCTCTTTTTTAAGTTGTTGTGCAGTGGTCGTTGAATTGTACTAAGTGATGTCAAGAGAGGAAAAGGGAATTCTGCCTGGCTAATTCTATTCATCTTAACTGAAAATCCTTATGTAAACATTAACTTTCAAGTTTATTCTTAATATGTTAATAAAATCTTATTGTAGGTTTTTGAGAAGTTTACAAAGGAATCTACATCATTACTAGATGAACTTGCTTTGATTAACAATGGAAGTGATAAAGGAAATCAGCAAGAGAAAGAAAGGTAGGTGGTTGGAGATATTCTTCTTCAGGTTAATCATACCTTTGCAAAGCTATGATTAACCTGAAGAAGAATATCTCTATTAATGTAAGCTAAAAGAGGTAAGGTATAAGCAATTCTCCAGTCAAAATTGACATACAAAAGTTGAATTAAATTTATTAATTCACGAGAATTTGTTTACATGTAAAATTTCTTGATTTGAATCGGAGTTTCTCTATCAAGGCTTTTTGATGAATAAAATGTATTTACCTTAAAAATTCATCTGCAAGAACATGTTCTCAAAATGAAACCATTTTCTTTTTAGAATTCTGCTTTGCTTATAAAGGAAAAGGTTGTGGCTTGAAGTAAATTATAACCTTATTTAAATACCTCTTAAATGCCTACCTTCTAGAACTCCTAGGTCCTTATAAAATATGTGATATTTATGAGTTCAGTTTGGAGAATTTAGTGTTTTTGACTCTGGATGAAGTAATTGTTCAGCTGTATTATCTAAATATAACTATCTAATTTTAACAGATTTCCATTGAACTTCACGGGCTTAACAATTTTCATTTTTTTGTTGATAAGCCAAATCCCTCTCCCCAGGTTAAAAGCTTTTTAGGAAGCAAATTAATTCTTTCTGGTTTCTCAACAAAGTGGTTACTAGAACAATAATTTTTCATTAGGAAATTGAAAAGGATCAACACTCATCCTTGTCTATGTCTTTTGAATCTTATCTTAAAAATGTAATGAAACCTTGATAATATGAATCTTATTATTCCTTGAATACAAATATAGTCAACATACCAGTTAACTGAGGTAATAAGGGAAGTGGGATGTGAGAAGATCAGAGTTTAACACCCAGTCTTGATTAAAACAAAGTGAAAATGTGAAGACAAATGGTTTGAGTGGAAATCTAGTTAAAGTCACAGGAACATTATTGTCCTGTAGATATCATACAAAAATATAAAATGTAAAATTCTGACATACACATAAATGTGTGTATATAGATAACACATACATTCCATGCTATGGCTTAGGAACTGAAAACATCACACAAGTTGGCTGACAAAAATTAGCCAAACTTCTTGCTTTCTGAGTAGCCCAGCAGAGTAAGTTTGATGCTTCTTAAAGTCATTTTCCTCAAGGAACGTCCTAAGAGGGTCCCTGTAGAAAACAGCTTCATGGTCACAGCTTAATGCTGTTTACCATATTCCCTCTCTGAGAATGACTGTGAACATTTATAGATTACAGGTTCTGAGAAAGCACTGCAGTAAAGAAACCTGTTTCCTGTACTTACATGTCAGTGGGACCCCCTTTTCTCCATCTAATAATACCTTGTTCAGTGTTTTGGGAAACACTTTGGGAAGTGCTAGTTTGCATGACTATATGAAGTATCAAATCTTGTATTTCCAGTTCCTCCCCAAGGAACTCAAGTGTTACTACTTAGTCTTTTTAAAATCTCTATAATAAAGTCCCTCCACTAAATCCCAGATAATATAGTCCCTCCACTTGAAATTTTCATCACCTTTTTAATGTTATTACTCCAGAAACGTCCAGGCTACACAGGAGGCAAGGGCCCAGATTAATTGACAAAAGTGGAAGATTTAGAGCAGGACCTGTCATTTACAGCAGCAAGGTCCTGGGCTTTGATTTGCTGTGTACCCTATCTTTCCTTCATCTTCTACTTCCTATATGTGTTTTAAAAAATACAGAGCATGGTCCAACTGCAAATTAAGCACAATTAGTATAGGGAAGAGAGTACAACTGCTTGGAGATGCACATGCACATGAATATCAGAGACTGTTTGTAGCTCTCAGAGGTTGCTGTAGATAAGTAAATGCTTAATTGGAAGATGGTTCCATGCATTTTTAATGTTCACATTTCTGGGTTGTTATATAGTTACACATTTCATTTTGGAATAAATACACAGTGGGAAAATACTAAAATGCATTCCTTCGATATATTTGAAATAATACTATAGTAATAATAAACTATTTTTTTCAAGTAGTATATTCTATGATTTATTACACAGGTTTTTTTTTTGGGGGGGGGGCTACTAGTATTTAATTATCTCCGGTTTCTCAATGCTTAAGAGCATTAGCCTGGTAGAATAGTATACTTCAGATTTCCACACCATATGCTCCTGTTTGATATGCATACATAAAGGATTTTCTTTGGTCCTATAGATAAAAATAAAGTTTTAAAAGTTATTTTTGTGGTGTTTGCCAGGTCTGTGGATTTAAACTTTCTTCCATCAGTTGATCCTGAAACAGTTCTTCAGACAGGTAAGATAAAAAAATGTGTTTATTGGTGATAGTTAAATCCAATAAACCAATCATATATTGATTGGTTCATGAAATAAACATTGATTAAGCATATATTACGTGACAAAAACTCAAGGGGAACTTAAAAACTGGCCTTTGGTTTAACCTAACAGTGTGTTAATATACTTTACAATATTTTTATAAAGTATTAATAATGACAAATTGTTAAATTATTTCTCCCTTGAAATATTTGTATTTGTTTCCTTGTCTGTGAAATGGAGATAAGTTTCAATTTCATTGGATTGCTATGAGGATTATTGAATACTCCTTGGGTTCTAAGATTGTGTTTTTATATTCCATTCTCCTTAATGACCTGTATTTTTTTTTTTAAGATTTTATTTATTTATTTGACAGAGAGACATCACAAGTAGGCGGGGTGGGGGGGGGGGAAGCAGGCTCCCTGGGATCATAACCTGAGCCAAAGGCAGAGGCTTTAACCCACTGAGCCACCCAGGCGCCCCCTTAATGACCTCTTGATGTAGTTAGTATCACTTTCCCTATTTTGTACTTGAGGAAGCTCAAGCTTAGAGATAATGAAAAAACTTAGAGATAATGATGGAGTAATTATTAAACTCTGCCACCATACTACTAAAAAGAGGTATTATTATCATCCCAAGTTTAAGATGGGGAAACTGAGGCAAAAAAAGCTCAGTAACTTATGCAAGTTACACAACTAGTAATGCTAGAGTTGGGACTTGAACCAAGGCAGTTTGGTTTCAAAGTATGGTCTTTGAAATCATTATATGGTACTGCTTCTCTGATGGAAATGTTTCTATATGGAGAACATTAAGAGTAATAACAATTGTAAAAGAAAAAAATAAATGACTTCTGATCTTAATGGCTTTATGTGTGTGTGTGTGTGTGTTATATATAAAAATGTATGTGAATATATATAGAGACTTTGTTTAAAAGTCTTTAAAACAGTTGTTTTTCTAATTATAACATGTAATGAAGAGTAAAGAAAGTAATTCTGAATATCTTCATTGTATTGATACCATCGTGGCAAGTGTTTTCAGTATGATAGTGATCTTCCTTAGAGAATAAGGAAATAATTGTAATCTATGAATTCCTACATGTTGAGCAGGTACAGTAGACTGTCAGTAAAAATATGGCTTGCTTTACATTTCAGTTTTAATTCCACTGTTATATTGAATGTTTTGAAAGCTACTGAAGCCCTTGAATTAAGAAGCTTTTTAAATTTGTATTTTGAAATTAGCTTTATATGCCACTAAGATCTTTTTTTAGATGCTTTTGACTCTTATAGTAGGAATAAAAAGAGAATATACAAATGGAGAGGTTTAGAACAATTTGGGGTATTTTTTAGAAATTGGTAATACCTTCAAATCATGATAAAAATTCTGTTTCTAAGTATTGAAAGCCATTTAAGTATAGGACATTTTTCTGAATAAAGATGAAGAGAATTTAAGTATTTGGATTTATTTTTGGTCCTTAAGTAATAATTGGAATAGTATTATCCTGGAAAAACAGTTTGCGATTTATTCACTTTTAAAATTCCAATTCTGATGTTGGATATTCTGCAATTTTAATTTCTCATGCATGAATGGATTTTCTTACATGAATATGATATAATTGGATAACATTGAATGAATTTCTTATACTAGTGTAGTCCCTCATGATTCACAGTTAATATGTTGTAGAGATTCCTTAAATAGAAACTATTTAAATTTTATTTTGTACCAGTAATAAAGCTTTCTCCCTTTAATCATACATTTATTTGTTACACTGTCAACTTTTATTTTAGATAATAGGATTAAAGGTATGGATTGATACTGAAATCCTACAACATATTGCTTAGTATTGATTAGTACTATCAAATAGAACATACTAGTTAGTACCATAATAGACAGAAATCCCAGAATGTAATTGGGCTCTACAGGGAAAGAGGATTGGTTGGCACAATTTCCTGAATAATTAATCTACCAATAACAAGAATGTGATGACAGGTATAGAAAAAAAAATGCCATATATTTACTAAATAGTGTAGCATATATAGTATATACTTCATGATATATATGATACATAGCATATAAATATACTATGTAGTTATATACTAAAATATGCTATTTCCCAATTCTATATAAATTTAAAAATTGCATTTCAGTAATTATGACCTATTAGATAGGCAGACATATAGGCAGATAGATTCTAAAAATAAGGGACTAAAATTGAGGAGATTGAGAAGTAAGAATTGTATTTCTTTAGGATATTAATTATAAGTATCTTTCATTTGTAAAGGGCATGAATTGTTGTCCGAATTACAGCAGCGTCGATTTAATGGCTCAGATGGAGGGGTCTCATGGTCTCCTATGGATGATGAACTGCTGGCCCAGCCACAGGTTATGAAATTATTAGATTCTCTGAGAGAACAATATACTCGATACCAGGAAGTTTGTAGACAACGTAGTAAGCGTACACAGTTAGAGGAGATTCAGCAGAAGGTGATGCAGGTAAGTGTCTGATTTGAATATATTTAATTTTTAAAAATCTAAATGTTAAGGTTTTTAAAAAAACAATTTCTACTGTGTGACTGATTTTATACTAAGCCTTATTATACTGTGTAGAGAACCTGAATCCTATCAAAACAGACTAAAACTATTTTATGTACATTTTTACAGATAATATTTGCATTAAAACTATATTATTTCTACAATGATGACATTGAACATTCATTTTACGCTATCATTATGAACTTTAAAAGTAACTAGTTGTTGGAAAATATCACCTATGGTCTCTACATTTTTGCAATAAGTAATACTTTATTAATGACGATCAAGTGATCCTTATTTTCTAATGACTTGTTAGTGTTATTTTTTTAATTTAGGCATTATGAAGAGGTTTTCTTTCCTAGCAAAATGATGACATAAAATGTAAGGAATTTTAATATTAGATTTAATTATTTTTTGATGCTGCTAGAAACCTTTAATGTATTTAATACTTAGGAATTTTTATTAGTTCCTTTGAGAGTTGATTTTTATAAAAACAGTAGGTTAAAAATACTGAAACTCAATACAAAGACATTTCTGTTACTTAGACCACATTCTGATTTTCCTCTGTTGAATTAAGAAATAAATGTTAAATGTTTTACCTAAAAAATCCAGCAATGAAATGTAGAAGACATTGTGCTAGGTTTTCTATAGAATATAGAGATAGTTTTGGTTTTTGCTAAAATTAAGCTAAGGGGATAAAATCTTAAGTGTTCAAGCTGATGACAGAAGTGTTGTGGGCATCTATAAGAGGGACTATTCCCCTGACTGCAGGGGATCTAGGAAGATTTAGCAGAGGAGGTAGTAGTTGAGCATTTTCTCCAAGAATGTGCAAAGATTTCACCAGGCACCTCCTTTAAGTTTTAAAGAAGAATTGGCATTTTATGCAAGAAAGATAGTATAAATAAACACCAGTGCATGAAATCCCAACTTCTGTGGAGGAAAAAGCAAGCAGTCAGGCACTGCAGGAAGTTTTTGGCCTTTGAATCATAAAGCATGGTCAGCAAGTATAATGCAAATCCCAGTTCTTCCACGTACTTACTGTGATCATGGTCACATTATTCACCAACTTGTGCCTCAAACTCAACCAGACTTCCTTCTTTTTTAACATCCCTCTCTTCTTTCCCTTTCTTCCTTCTTTCATTAACTGAAACAAGGGATACAAGACCTCTTTTGAAAGGTTTCTTGAAAGAATCCAGTGCTGGATTAATGGTATCTATTACATTTATTTCCATTGTACGAGGCTCTAGTCTATAAGTCTGGTCCCATTGTTGGCAAACTTTTCCTATAAAATAGGGCCAAATAGTAAATGTTTACGCTGTGTGGACTGTACAATTCTTACAGCTATGGCTGTGAAGCCCTGCTGTTGTAGTGTGTAGACATCATATAAACAAATGTGTGTGGCTGTGCTAAAATAAAATTTTATTTGCAAACATAATGGGTAGTCAGAATTGGCCTGCAGGCAGTAGTTTGCTGACCCCTGACTAGAACATCAGGGTGTTAGAGTAGAAAAGGCTTGAAAGGAAGATGATGATCATGGAAGATCTTGAATTCCAGGCAAAGAGATTTAATCTTTCTCATGATAGCCATGTATACACTGAGGATTTCCAAGCATACATTAATTGTAGATAGCTTTTTCTTTGTAATATATTTATAACTTATAGATAGGATTTATAACTTACAGATAGTATAGATAGTATAGGTAGGTAAACTTCAGCCAAGTAGCTTGAGAGTATCTTTGAAAACCATAAATACAGAATAACATAGTGGTATACAAGTCACTCACATGATCTGGGTCCACCTTTTTCTACTACTTCCAAGTTATTTACTTCCTCAGGAAGGAAATGTAACTTCTCAGTGCCCTAGCTTCCTCCTCAGTAAACTGAGGATGACAACAACAACAATAATAATACCAACTTAATAGGGATGCTACAAAGATTAAAGAAAATAATATTTGTAAAATATTTAGTACTTAGCATATAATGAATTTTCTATAGATAATACCTGATATTTGCTCACTCATTCAAAAAATGAATGTCTACAATAGTGTGACTTTGTGCTAGGTAGAATATAATGGTGAGTAAGAATAGACTGCATTCCCACTTTTATGGTACATGATTACATAATTACACAAATAGTTGTAAAATTGCAATTGTGCCAAGTCCCAAAAAGGAAAGTGGTGGGAGTAACGGTAAGAAGAAAATATCAGAGATGAATAATTTTTCTGATTTGTAAGACTTGATGGGTGGTCTAGTTGTTCAATTAGGAAATACTGGACAGGATTTGGGTTTAGGTGTGGGTAGAAAAGGGTATAGAGAATCATAAGTTTGGTTTTAGACATGTTTTTTTTTTTTTTAATTTTAAGTAATGAACATACAGTGCCATTTTGGTTTCTGGAGTAGAATTCAGTGATTCATCTCTTACATACAACACCTATTGCTCATTATAACGAGTGTCTGCCTTAATAACCATTACCCATCTAGTCCATCCCTCACCCCACTTCCCTTCATCAACCCTTAGTTTGTTCTCTATGGTTAAGAGTCTCTTATGGCTTGTATCCCTCTCTCCTTTCCCCTCCACCTTCCAATACGTTCATCTGTTTTGTTTCTTAAATTCTAAATATGAGTATTTGTCTTTCTCTGACTTCTTTCACTTAGCATAATACACTCTAGTTCCATCCATGTCGTTGCAAATGGCAAGATTTCATTCTTTTTGATGACTGAATAATACTCCAGATATATATATACACAGAGTGTATATATATATACGTGTATGTATATATCTGGAGTGTGTATATATATATATACACACACACATATATACACACACACATATATATATACACACACAGGTATATATATATACATATATATACCACATCCTTTTTTTAAAAGATTTTATTTATTTGAGAGAGAGCAGAGAGAAAGCACGTGGGAGCATGAGCAGCAGGGGAGTGGGGGCAGGGGAAGGCTGGAGGGAGAGGAAGAAGCAGACTCCCTGCTGAGGACCCTGGGATCATGACCTGAGCCAAAGGCAGACACTTAATTGAACTGAGCCACCCAGACACCCCTATACCATGTCTTCTTTATTCATCTGTGGATGGACATTTGGGCTTTCTTCATAATTTGGCTATTGTTGATAAAGCTTCTGTAAACATTGGTGTGTGTGTACCCCTTCAGATCACTGTATCCTTTGGCTAAATACCTAGTAGGGCAGTTGCTTGGTCATAGGGTAATTCTATTTTTAACTTTTTGAGGAACCTCCATACTGTTCTCCAGAGTGGCTGCACCAGTTTTCATTCCCACCAAAAGTGTAAGAGGGTTCCCCTTTCTCTGCATCGTTGCCAACACCTATTATTTCTTATGTTGTTAATTATAACCATGCTGAGGGGTGTGAGATGGTATCTCATCGTGGTTTTGTTTTGTATTTCCCTGATGATGAGTGGTGTTGAGTGTCTTTTCATGTGTCTATTACCTTTTTTGGAAAAGTGTCTATTCATGTCTTCTGCCCATTTCTTGATTGGATTATTTGTTCTTTGGGTGTTGAGTTTGATAAGTTCTTTGTAGATTTTGGATACTAACCCTTTATCAGATATGTCATTTGTGAATATCTTCTCCCATTCTGTAGATCACCTTTTAGATTTGTTGATTGTTTCCTTTGCTATAGAAGCCTTTTATCTTGATAAAGTCCCAGTATTTCATTTTTGCTTTTGTTTGTCTTGCCTGTGGTGATAAGGCTGGTAAGAAATTTCTATGTCCAAGGTCAAAGAGGTTTCTGCCTGTGTTCTCTAGGATTTTGATGGTTTTCTGTGTCACATTAAGGTTTTTCATCCATTTTGAATTTATTTTTGTGTATGATATAAGAAAGTGGTCTAGTTTCATTCTTCTGCATGTTGCTTAGACTTGTTGAATTTGAGGTGACTTTGAGACACTAAGAGAAAATATGGAAGGGTAGCCCCACACAGGTCTGGGCTGGTGACATAGTTGTTTGTCATCATGTATGAATGGCAATTAAAAGCATTGATGTGGGTGAGAGTTGACCAAGGAAAGTCCTAAGAGTATGTAAAAAGAGGGCTTTCTAGCTGAGCTTTGAGAAACTCCAGCATTTGATGACAAGATAGAGGAGCATACTCCTGAAAAGAAGACAGGCAAGGATTGGCCAGAGATGGAGGAGAAAAGTGTGAAGAGTTCTGTGTCATGGAAGCCAGGGGAAGCATTTCAGGATGGAATTGGGAACCTTGTAGATTGCTGCTGAAAGATATAATAAAACTTAACCTGTCCATTATAATGTATCAGATTGAGGCCACTGGTGACCCTTGAGCATGGAGTAAAGCACACTGGAGTGAATTTGAATGACAGTGAAGTGTAGTGAAGGAGACACTGAGTATGGGCAACTCATTGAGAACTTGTCTCTGAAGGAAAGATGAGAAATAGTGATGCCTCAAAGCAGTAGAAAAAGGGTGGTATTAGTTGCTAAGTCTGCTGTAACCAAGTACCACAGCCTGGGTGGCTTAAACAACTGAAACTTATTTCCCCATGGTTCTAAAGGCTGAAAGTCCAAGATCAGGGTGTTAGGAAGGTTGATTTCTTCTAAAGGCATTGAGGAAAGAATCTGTTCTAGATTCTTGGCTTGTTGATGCTCCATCTTATTTCTGTATCTTTACATTATCTTAACTCTATACCTTCCTGTGTCAAATTTTCTCTCCTTTTAAGGACACCAGATTAGGGTCCACTGTAACAACCTCTTTTTTTTATTAACATATAATGTATTATTTATTTTAGGGGTACAGGTCTGTGCATCATCAGTCTTACATAATTCACAGCACTCACCATAGCACATACCCTCCCCATTGTCCATCCCTCAGCCACCCCATCCCTTCTACCTACCTCCCCTCTAGCAATCCTGTTTGTTTCCTGAGATTGAGTCTCTTATGGTTTGTCTCCCTCCCCGGTCCCATCTCGTTTCATTGCCGCCCCCCCCCAACCCCTGCCCTGTCCTGTCCTTGATGAACCCCTGCCCTGCCTCTCAAATTCCTCATAGCAGAGAGATCATATGATAGTTATCTTTTTCTGATTGACTTATTTTGCTTAGAATAATACCCTCTAGTTCCATCCATGTCATTGCAAATGGTTAGATTTCCCTTTTTAGAAGGCTCCATAGTATTCCATTATATATATATATACCACATGTTCTTTATCCATTCATCTGTTTATGGACATCTAGGCTCTTTCCATAGTTTGGCTATTATGGACATTGCTGCTGTAAGCATTGGGGTGCACGTGCCCCTTTGGATCACTACATGTGTATCTTTAGGGTAAAACCCAGTAGTGCAATTATTGGTTCATAGGGTAGCTCTATTTTCAACTTTTTGAGGAACCTCCATACTGTTTTCCAGAGTGGCTGCACCAGCTTAACAACCTCATTTTATATATGTATGTAAGTATGTATGTATTTTCAACTTCAATTTAACTGCCTCTTAAAAGACCCTATCTTCAGATAAATAGGGGTACATTCTGAAGTACTGAGGCTTATTAGCATTTTAACATATGGATTTGGGGGAGGACAACAAAACTCAGTCTACAACAGGGGTCAGATATAATTTTGTTCTATTTTTCTTTTTAAAATAATATGGAAAACTCTCAGAGCTTTAAAGACCAGTGGGGAGTATCTATGTGGAAAGAGGTATTGAATATATAGGAGAGAAAGGATATTTAGTACTATCAAGTTCCTCACAAGGTAGAAGTGAATCATTTCCAAAAGACGATGTTGAAAGGATTAGCATTCGCATGGAATAGGGAGAACTCCATTGTAACAGGAGGAATGATGGGTAGGATGTATCCAGAGATGTCTCCATGTGTGAGTCAGATGTGAAGATAAAGGGGTTCCAATGCAATGTGTTCTTTTTTTCAATAATGTAAGAGAAAAGGTCATCTGCTTAGTGGTACAGATTTGAAGGTGAGGTGGGTGGTGGTGGTTGAAGAGGATGACGTTACAATGAATAAGAGGTTTCAATGTTTTCTCTGTGGGGATTGGACGTGTAAAATACCACAGACATGTAGTTGTATTTTTAGGTAGTATTGATCTTGGATTTATGGTAGAACCTTTCTGGTTTGTTGTGTGACCTTATCAATTCATGGCTAGATGTTGAAGTGCAGGTACAGAGAATGGGGGTGATGGGATTCATTCAGCATTTGTGCCTTGCTACATGGGATCAGTGGGTATGATTAAAAAAAAAAAATTGGCAAAGGAGTTAATGTATTGGCAAATGCATTTTTGAAATGATAGACCAGCTCAGTTGAATAAAGAAACTAGAGAAGGGAGATGATGATATTTATGATGGTGATGATGGTAATGAGATTATTGTTAAAAACAAATAAGCTTTATTATAATTCATTGTCTGAGTGTTACACATTAGTTGGTTAGAACATTAATGTGCATCATGTAATGGTTCCTCCTCTCTCTTTTTCACAGGTCACTTTTTAGGCAAAGATCTCTTTCCCTTGCCAGAATGATTACTTAAACTTAGCTATATAGTAAATGTGTATTGTTCATGTCAGCATCCACAGAGCATAAAGCACTGTCTTTTGTCTTGCATATTTGGGGAAAAATTGTTTATATAAAGATAATCATAAAGTTGATTATCACTACTTATGTTAAATTAGTGAAAACTGAATTTTTCCATATTTCTTCTTTACTGTCTTATCACTGAAAGCATAATGAAAGAAATCAGAGGTGTCTGGGTGGCTCATTCAGTTAGGCATCAGACTCAGGTCATGATCCAGCTCAGGTCATGATCTCAGAGTCCTGGGATAGAGCCCCGAGTTGGCTTCTGTGCTCAGGGCAGAGTCCGCTTGAGGATTCTCTCTCTTTCTCCACTGCTCCTGCTCTCTGCTTTCATTTTCTCTCTCTTTCTCTTAAAGAAATAAAACTTAGGGAAAAAAAAAAGAAATCAATAGCTCTAATAGATAAGCTATATGATAAGTAATAACCATTAAAATTATCTTTTATTTCCCACAGTTAAATCAATGGCATTAGAGTTTATGTGGTATGCAGAGGTCCTCCGTGCTGCTGCTGCTATATTTAAAAATTAGATTTTCATGAATTAAAAATTAGATTTCCCTCTATTAGACTATGGCTCACCATAGTCTAATAGAGGGAAATCGTATACACATGCTCCAGGCGCTGTTTATTACAATCTCTCTAGGCCTATACTTTACCCTGTTGCAAGCCTCAGAATATTACGAAACAACATTTACGATTTCAGTGGGAGACGATGCTACTTCAATGAAATATGCCATCGTTGTTCTCATTATTTACTGAGGCAGTAATTATAGCCAGCATTACAAATGTTATTTCTAGAATCATCCATGTGCTTTTCTTCCTTTGTAGAAAGGAATCATGGATGCAAAATAGGATACACTAAGAGTTGCATAAGAATACAGCTGGAATCTATGCTTCTAGTTCCCCCAATTCTTTCTTTAGGTCAGATGCTTGACATTTGCTTAACATGCCCTTCTGCCTTGTTTGACCCCACATTCTTCCAGATATTCTCTCATGAAGTCTTTAGAAATTAGCCTGGCTAGGAAAGAATGTTGTATAGTCACATGCATTTTTGGCCTCTGCAAATATTTGTCATGGTAGATTTTAATAGCACATCTCCAAGGTTATACTTTGCATATAAATGTAGCCATTTGAGGGGTCACATTGATATGGATTGGGCATGAAACTGCTCTTACTGTAAGTTAATATTCAGATTGACTGAGCAAGATGTCCTGATTAAAATTAAGTTTTATAGCCGAGTTTGGCAAACTACCATCATTAATGCATTTAAATAGACTTGTTTACTGGGGCATCAACCTCAATTTGCATCATTTTTATTAGAAATAGTCATACATTTACTGTGTCTACATTACTGATGTTGCACACTAAGGAAAAATTACTTTCAGCATACATTAAAACTATATGTGTACTTGACTATGAAAGTGGTTTTTTGCACCAAGAGTATGTCTTTGCTTTATTGAAAGTTTATTTTTAAATTTATGGCTCTTTGAAAGTTCCATGCTAATGAGTTGTTTTTCCTCAGGTATCATGATTTATAGTAGCCTGTTTCTTTTGCTTGTAGAATATTCCGAAGTCAAAGCTTAAATGTTTAAATAATATTTTAGGTTTTAAAAAATAACATATAACACATTATTAATTAATTAAAAACTTTTGAGATGCTCTTATTCCATCCTTAGTTTTAGAATTTAGATATTTCTAGTGAAATAATTATATTACTTAAAATACTTACAAGCTAGTGCTCCTGGGTGGCACAGTCTGTTAAGTTTCTGACTCTTGGTTTCAGCTCAGGTCCTGATCTTTGGTTTGTGAACCGAAGGCACCATGCTGAGCCAGTGTCTGCTTAAGAATTTCTCTCTCTTACCCCCTGCCACTCCCCCTGCCACTTTGAGAGAGAGAGTGCTCTCTCTCTCAAATATGTAAATCAGTAAATCTTTAAAAGAAATAGAACACTTGAAAGCCATTGTATATTTGTCTTTATATCTGTAGTCATAATAAATAGCAATAGATGAGGCTTGAGTTCCATAAAGGAAATGGAAAATGGTTTCAAAATGTTTACATAAGCTTCCTTAAAACTTACACTTTTTTATTTCCTTTTTTCCCCTTAAAGATTTTATTTATTTGAGAGACAGAGAAAGAGAGAGAGCATAAGCCAGAGTGGGCAGGGGCAGAGGGAGAGGGAGAAGCACATTCCCCACTGAGCTTGACAAGAGGCTCAATTCCAGGACCCCAAGATCACAACCTGAGCTGAGATCCCAACCTGAGCCACATGGAAGACCCCACTTTCTATTTCCATTTGAAAAAATGTTGAATAAAACAGTTCAGGGACTTCCTTAAGAAACCCAGGATCTTACTATAAAATGCAGGTGTGAGACAAACTTTATAAAGAATGAATGGACACACATCAGTAAGAAAAAGGATAAAAACCAAATGGTCATTTAAGTAGATGCAGAAAAAGCATTTGACAAAGTACAACATCCATTCATAATAAAAATCCTCAACAAAGTAGGTCTAGAGGAAACAGACCTCAACATAATAAAGGCTGCATATTAAAAACAACAATAAACATCATAGTTAAGTATGAGTGCTTTTCCCCTAAGATCAGAAACCTCAATGGTCCAAAAATCAGACTATTGGGGGTATTTATCCAAAGAATATGAAAATGCTAATTCAGAGCGATACATACATCCCTATGTTTATTGCAGCTTTATTTACGGTAGCCAAATTATGGAAAGAACCCAAATGTACAACAACCGTTGAATGTATAAAGAAGGTGTGGTGAATATATATATACACAATAGACTATTACTCATCCATCAAAAAAATGAACTCTTGACATTTGCAACAACATGGATAGAACTAGAGAGTGTAATGCTGAGTGAAATAAGTCAGAGAAAGACAAATACTATATGATTTCACTTATATGTGAAATTTAAGAAATAAAACAAATGAACATAGGAGAAAAAAGACAAGTCAAGAAACAGACTCTTAACTATAGAGAACAAACTGATGGTTACCAGAAGGGAGATGGGAGGTGGGTAGGTAAAATGGTTGATGGGAATTAAGCAGCATACTTATCATGATGAGCAGTGAGTAATGTATAGAAGTGTTTAATCACTATATCGTTCACTTGTGACTAATATGACACTGCATGTTAGCTATACTGGAATTAAAATAAAAAGCTTAATACTGAGTGAATAGATAGAAGGAGCTATGCTTTTCTCTTCAAGAAAGTGGGAAAAACAAAGAGGCTAACAAATACTAGTATTTATCTACTGTGCTAAGTGTCTTACATATAATGACTGGTATAATCCTCCCAGCACCTTTGTATGGTAGGTAGCATTAACACCATTTTAAAGATGGACAAACCAGTCTTTCAACTGGTAGGAGCAGAACCAGAATTTAGAATTGAGACTCATGCCCAGTGCTTTCTCATGACTGTGAAAGAGTGATCCTTTCCACGGGCTAACAGAAACAGAATCCTAGTACTCTGCCCCTCCAAAGATAGCTAATACAAAGTAAAGGGGAAGACAACAAGGGGTTGCAGATTAATATAGGACTGTGAAAACAGCCAAGAAAATTAAAGCACTTAAGTCTATTCCAGTGAATCCAAAATAATACTTTGGCTTTTTTGTTTTTAAGTTTTTGCACTGTATTGTTAAAACCTTGTAAAGAGGGGCGCCTGGGTGGCTCAGTGGGTTAAAGCCTCTGCCTTTGGCTCAGGTCATGATCCCAGGATCCTGGGATGGAGCCCCGAATCGGGCTCTCTGCTCAGCGGGGAGCCTGCTTCCTCCTCTCTCTCTGCCTGCTTCTCTGTGATCTTCGTCTGTCAAATAAATAAATAAAATCTTAAAAACAACAACAACAACAACAACCTTGTAAATAGAAAGTGGAAGCTGAGAATATATTAATAGTTAAGAATGTAGAAGATGTGGGGAGCTAACTTGAAGGGATAATTTACTAAAGATCTTATACTTTCAGTAACCAAACATTTGCAATGCATTCGGTATACTAATATTGAAAAGTACACCTGAGAGGTTTCTGTTTTTCAATTTGGCAGAAGGTGTTTGTTGTTTTTTTTTTTTTTTAAATTAAACAGTCTTTATACTTTATTCAGACTTTCTTAGTTTTTACTTAATGCTATTTTTCTTTTCCATGATTCCAAACAAAATATCACATTACATTCCATATTAGCTTTATTTATCTTACTCCATCCCTTTGGCAGAAGTTTTTTTTTTTTTTAAGATTTTATTTATTTATTTGTCAGAGAGAAAGAGAGAGAGCGAGCGAGCACAGGCAGATAGAGTGGCAGGCAGAGGCAGAGGGAGAAGCAGGGTCCCTGGCGAGCAAGGAGCCTGATGTGGGACTTGATCCCACGATGCTGGGATCATGACCTGAGCCAAAGGCAGCTGCTTAACCAACTGAGCCACCCAGGTGTCCCTTAGCAGAAGTTTTTTAAAAGCAGTAGGCAGTTTGTATACTTTGCAGAGGTTTCTCAGTTAAAACTTTCATTGCTTGGATGTTCATATAGAAAAAGGTGTTTTAGAGAGCAATTTTTTAATGTATACTAACATATTGTCATTGAATTCAAGATCTCTACTGAAAATCTTTCCTAGGGAAACAATACAGAATTAAAGAAAAAAAAATAACTACATATGAACTTCTGTCTCTCTATATATCCTAAGTTTATATTTAGGGTGTGTGTGAGTGTATTTGTATATATGTATATATAAAGTAGCTGTTGTAGATATATAAATATATATGTACATATATGAATATATATGTATATAGGTTGGTTGATTAGTTGTTAGACAGATGAGAGGGAGGGAAGAAGGCAGCCAAGTTCTGCCTTCTTAAAAAAGAGGTTTGTAACTATTGTAAATTATAACTGTAGCCACATAGAAAATCATTATAGTTTTATAGTGTAATGTTAAGTGAAAAACACAGTATAGAAATAACTGTAAGAATTGGCTGTAGTGCTTAAATCTGGAGTAATGTGAAAATGCAATGCATGTGAAAAAATAATGGAAAGAAATAGACATGATTTTTCCCTATGATGTGGTACTTTTATATAACTACTAAAAATTCCATGAACTATTAGATTTTTAAAGGAATATATTTTAACCTGATAATAATCGAAATGCAGCATGGGTCTGTTACAAAGTTCTGATGTAAGCCTCTCTATCCACTGGGTTAGAACATTATGCTACGGACACACCCTCATTTGCTTCTTAACAGCTATCCTAAGTTTACATTTTAGGACATAACCATACATCTGTTGTTGAATTCCTTATTTTAATTCAGTAACAAGTAAAATTTGATAATATTTTTTCTGTTAAAATTACTTCACTGTGTCCATGTAGTTTTGTAGTGTGTGTGTGTGTGTGTGTGTGTGTGTGTGTTTGTGGGTAAAGAGTTAGAAAAACTCTTTCTGCATGAGGCTTTGATCTTTGCTTAACTGTCTAGCTCTGTTTCCTTGAAAACCTGTAAAACTTGGAATGTCAACTACTGCTTTTATAGTAAAAATTATTCTGGGTCTGGACTGGGAGAACTGTTAGTACTTGATGGAAGGCATAACTTTGAGCATCTTTGAATTCAAAACTTCTGTAGTGTGCATGAGCACTGTGGGCTCTGGAGTTTTGATGCCAGAGTCTTCCCCAGATCTGTCCCATATGGATCTCATTACCTCATGCCTGAACTGACTTGGCAGAAGAAGAGTGGTGCCAGTGGGACCTCAGATGGTCTGTGGGTCTGCAGGTTTTAGTTCATCCTAAGACCCCTAGAGGGTATTGCTGTAGTATAATTCTACAGTTAGTTTGTAATTTTCAAAGTGACAAAAGTAGCATTTTAACTTCATATTAGTTAATTACTTAGTTCATTTAGTTTTATCAGTACTTTGAGAAGAACATTTGACTACGAGTCTGGAGATAGGGATTTTAGTCCTAGGTTTTTATTTTTTATTTTTTAAAGATTTTATTTATTTGTCAGAGAGAGAAGAGAGCACGAGAGAGCGAGCACAGGCAGACAGAGTGGCAGGCAGAGGCACAGGGAGAAGTAAGGAGCCCGATGTGGGACTTGATCCCAGGACGCTGGGATCATGACCTGAGCCGAAGGCAGCCGCTTAACCAACTGATCCACCCAGGTGTCCCAGTCCTAGGTTTTTAATAATGGATTATATTACCTTGGGGAGGTCAGTTAATCTCTGAAATTAAATTTTCTTAAGTGTTAGATAAGAAATTTGACCAATGTCCTTTCTGGTTTCTCTTCCAGTGCAAAATCCTATAGTTCTTTTATTTTCTTTCATTGTAAGTTAATTTTTTATCTTCCTTTATGGAGGGCATTCCAGATTGCTTTTATTTATTTATTTTTATTAATTTTTTTATTTTTTATAAACATATAAAGTATTTTTAACCCCAGGGGTACATGTCTGTGAATCGCCAGGTTTCCACACTTCACAGCACTAACCATAGTACATACCCTCCCCATTGTCCATTACCCCACCGCCCTTTCCCGACCCCCCTCCCCCCAGCAACCCTCAGTTTGTTTTGTGAGATTAAGAGTCACTTATGGTTTGTCTCCCTCCCAATCCCATCTTGTTTCTTTTCTTCTTTTCCTATTCCCCCAACCCCCCATGTTGCATCTCCACTTTCTCATATCAGGGAGATCATATGATAGTTGTCTTTCTCTGATTGACTTATTTCACTAAGCATGATACCCTCTAGTTCCATCCACGTAGTTGTAAATGGCAAGATTTCATTTCTTTTGATGGCTGCATAGTATTCCATTGTGTATATATACCATATCTTCTTTATCCATTCATCTGTTGATGGACATCTAGGTTCTTTCCATAGTTTGGCCATTGTAGACATTGCTGCTATAAACATTCGGGTGCACGTGCCTGTTCGGATCACTACGTTTGTATCTTTAGGGTAGATACCCAGTAGTGCAATTGCTGGGTCATAGGGTAGTTCTATTTTCAACTTTTTGAGGAACCTCCACGCTGTTTTCCAGAGCGGATGCATCAGCTTGCATTCCCACCAACAGTGTAGGAGGGTTCCCCTTTCTCTGCATCCTCGCCAGCATCTGTCATTTCCTGACTTGTTAATTTTAGCCATTCTGACTGGTGTGAGGTGATATCTCATTGTGGTTTTGATTTGTATTTCCCTGATGCCGAGTGATGTGGAGCACTTTTTCATGTGTCTCTTGGCCGTCTGGATGTCTTCTTTGCAGAAATGTCTGTTCATGTCCTCTGCCCATTTCTTGATTGGATAATTTGTTCTTTGGGTGTTGAGTTTGCTAAGTTCTTTATAGATTTTAGACACTAGCCCTTTATCTGATATGTCGTTTGCAAATATCTTCTCCCATTCTGTCAGTTGTCTTTTGGTTTTGTTAACTGTTTCCTTTGCTGTGCAAAAGCTTTTGATCTTGATGAAACCCCAATAGTACATTTTTGCCCTTGCTTCCATTGCCTTTGGCGATGTTCCTAGGAAGATGTTGCTGCGGCTGAGGTCGAAGAGGTTGCTGCCTGCGTTCTCCTCAAGGATTTTGATGGATTCCTTTCTTACATTGAGGTCCTTCATCCATTTTGATTCTATTTTCGTGTGTGGTGTAAGGAAATGGTCCAATTACATTTTTCTACAAGTGGCTGTCCAATTTTCCCAACACCATTTATTGAAGAGGCTCTCTTTTTTCCATCGGACATTCTTTCCTGCTTTATCGAAGATTAGTTGACCATAGAGTTGAGGGTCTATTTCTGGTCTCTCTATTCTGTTCCATTGATCTATGTGTCTGTTTTTGTGCCAGTACCATACTGTCTTGATGATGACAGCTTTGTAATAGAGCTTGAAGTCCGGAATCATGATGCCACCAACTTTGGCTTTCTTTTTCAATATTCCTTTGGCTATTCGAGGTCTTTTCTGGTTCCATATAAATGTTAGGATTATTTGTTCCATTTCTTTGAAAAAAATGGGTGGGATTTTGATAGGGATTGCATTAAATGTGTAGATTGCTTTAGGTAGCATAGACATTTTCACAATATTTGTTCTTCCAATCCAGGCGCATGGAACATTTTTCCATTTCTTTGTGTCTTCCTCAATTTCTTTCATGAGTACTTTATAGTTTCCTGAGTATAGATTTTTAGCCTCTTTGGTTAGGTTTGTTCCTAGGTATCTTATAGTTTTGGGTGCAATTGTAAATGGGATTGACTCCTTAATTTCTCTTTCTTCTGTCTTGTTGTTGGTGTAGAGAAATGCAAATGATTTCTGTGCATTGATTTTATATCCTGACACTTTACTGAATTTCTGTATGAGTTCTAGCAGCTTTGGAGTGGAGACTTTTGGGTTTTCTACATAGAGTATCATATCATCTGCAAAGAGTGACAGTTTGACTTCTTCTTTGCTGATTTGGATGCCTTTAATTTCTTTTTGTTGTCTGATTGCTGAGGCTAGGACTTCTAGTACTATGTTGAATAACAGTGGTGATAATGGACATCCCTGCTGTGTTCCTGACCTTAACGGAAATGCTTTCAGTTTTTCTCCATGAGAGAATGATATTTCCGGTGGGTTTTTCATAGATGGCTTTGATAATATTGAGGTATGTGCCCTCTATCCCTACACTTTGAAGAGTTTTGATCAGGAAGGGATGCTGTACTTTGTCAAATGCTTTTTCAGCATCTATTGAAAGTATCATGTGGTTCTTCTTTTTTTTATTAATGTGTTGTATCACATTGATTGATTTGTGGATGTTGAACCAGCCTTGCAGCCCTGGAATAAATCCCACTTGGTCATGGTGAATAATCCTTTTAATGTACTGTTGAATCCTCTTGGCTAGTATTTTGGTGAGAATTTTCGCATCTGTGTTCATCAAGGATATTGGTCTGTAATTCTCTTTTTTGATGGGCTCCTTGTCTGGTTTTGGGATCAAGGTGATGCTGGCCTCA
>PISX010014493.1:7514-52970 GCA_004024625.1 Mellivora capensis
GTATTATGGAGGGCACACATTGCATGGAGCACTGGGTGTGGTGTAAAACTATGAATTCTGTTACGCTGAAAAGAAATTAAAAAAATATTAATAAAAAAAAGAATTGCTTAGTAATGGGGCGGCTGGATGGCTCATTGGGTTAAGCGACTCATTGGGTTAAGGACCCAGGGTCCTGGGATCAAGCCCCGCATCAGGCTCCCTGCTCCATGGGGAGCCTGCTTCCCCCTCTGCCTGCTGCTCCACCTGCTTTTACTCTCTCTCCCTGCCTAATAAACAAATACAATCTTAAAAAAAAAAAAAAAGAATTGCTTAGTAATCATAAGAAAATATAGTTTGCACTAAGAAAAAGAAATGCAGATAAAATTAAGAAATCATTGTTGGAAAAATTAGTAACTTAGTCATAAAATAAATATGTACTATTGATAGAGTTCATACGAGTTGTCACTACATTCCAAGAGCTGTTAGTCTTTTTACATTTTTACATACATATTTGTAAAGGAGAGAAAATGGTCACTGTTAGAAATGTTCAAGGAACAATAAGAAGGCCAGTATGCCTCGTAGGCAGGGAGTCAATAAGATCTTGGAAGATGAAGTCTGTGAGATAGTGTTATATATGGTAGACAGTTAGCACTTAATGTTTGTTTGAGGAGTAACTATCTCTTAGTAGTGCTACTGAAGGTAATTTTAATTTTTATCTTTTGCTAATCTTTTTTGTATATTTTTAAACAAATGCATATTACTTTTAGGATAAATAAGTATTTAATAAAAATGTATTTAAAAATTAAATATTGGGGCACCTGGGTGACTCAGTGGGTTAAGCCTCTGCCTTTGGCTCAGGTCATGATCTCAGGGTCCTGGGATCGAGCCCCACATCAAGCTCTCTGCTCAGGAGGGAGCCTGCTTCCCACCCCCTCTGTCAGATAAATAAGTAAAATCTTTAAAACAATTTAAAAAATTAAATATCATCAGAAGAGTGTGAACCGTAGACTGCATTCTGTTGGATACTAAGAATGCCTAATTTTCTTCATAGAAATTCTTCTATTCTTCCTCATAGGGAATTCTTTTTCTTTTTCTTTTTTTTTTTTGGAGGGGTGAGAGCAATTGCATCTTTATTAGGCTGTAAGGATAATTTTTCAAATTTTTCATGGTAACGGACTTGAATGGTTCCACTCACTGGATACACATGCATATATACTGGAACTTTTAAAATTCCAGTATAATTAATATACAGTGTTATATTATTTTCAGGTATACAATATAATTATTAAACAATTCTATACATTCTTCAGTGATCATCACAGTAAGTGTACTCTAAATCCCCTTCACCTATTTCACCCCTCCCTCCCCCCACCCACCTCCCCTCTGGTAACCATTGGTTTGTTCACTAGTGTTAAGAGTCTGTTTTTTTGGTTTGTCTATTTTTTCTTTGTTTTGTTCCTTTTTTTTTTTTTTAGATTTTATTCATTTATTTGACATAAGCAGGGGGACCAGCATAGGGAGAGGGAGAAGCAGGCTGCCCACTGAGCAAGGAGTCTGACACAGGGCTTGATCCCAGGAACCTGGGATCATGACGTGAGCTGAAAGCAAATGCTTAACTGACTGAGCCACCCAGGTGCCCCTATTTTGTGTCTTAAATTCCACTCATGGGTGAAATCATATGGTATTTATCTTTCTTAGTCTGACTCATTTCACTTAGCATTATACCCTCTAGATCCATCCTTGTTGTTGTATATGGCAAGAGATTTTATTCTTCCTTTATGGCTGAGTATATATACACACAACACCTTCTTTATCCATTCATCTATTGATGGACATTTGCTTCCATTGATGGACAATGACTATTGCAAATAATGCTGCAATATACATAGGGGTACATCCATATGTCTTTTTTGGAAAAATGTTTATTCATGTCTCCTGCCCATTTTTAAGTTGGATTGTTTGGTTTTGGGGTGTTGACTTAATTTTAAGTTCTTCACATACTTTGGATACTAACCATTTCTCAGTATGTCGTTTGCATACTTCTCCCATTCCATGGGTTGCCATTTTGTTTCATTGATTTTTTTCCTTTGCTGTGCAGAATATTTTGATGAAGTCCCAACAGTCTCAGTTTTTCACCATTGAGAATGATGTTAAGGGTGGGTTTTTCATAAATGACCTTTATTGTTTTAAGGTATGTTCCCTCTAAACCTAATTTGTCTACAGCTTTTATCATGAATAGATGTTGTACTTTGTTTTTTCTGTATCTATTAAAATAACCATATGGTTTTTATTCTTTCTCTTGTTGATTTGCAAATATTGAACCACCCTTGCATCCCAGAAGTAAACCCCACCTGATTGTAGTGAAAAAAATTTCTTTTTATGTATTGTTGGATTCAGTTTGCTAATTTTTTGTTGAGGATTTTTGTATCTATGTTCATCAGAGGTATTGGCCTGTAGTTCTCTTTTTTATAGTGTCTTTGGTTTGGGTATCAGGGTGATGATAGTCTCATCAAATAAAACTGTAAGATTTCCTTCCTCTTATATTTTTTGGAATAGTTTAAGAATAGGTATTAACTCTTCTTTAAATGTTTGGTAGAATTCACCTGTGAAGCCATCTGATTCTAGACTTTGTTCAAAGTATTTTTTTTTAAAGATTTTATTTATTTATTTGGGAGAGAGGCAGTGAGAGAGCATGAGCGAGGAGAAGGTCAGAGGGAGAAGCAGACTCCCCGTGGAGTTGGGAGCCCGATGCGGGACTCGATCCCAGGCCTCCGGGATCATGACCTGAGCCGAAGGCAGTCGTCCAACCAACTGAGCCACCCAGGCGTCCCTTCAAAGTATTTTTGAATACTGATTGAATTTCATTGCTGGTAACTAGTTTGTTCGAATTTTCTATTTCTTCCTGATTCAGTTTTGAGAGGTTAACTGCTTCTAGGAATTTATCCATTTCTTCTAGGTTGTCCAATTTGTTGGCATATAATTTTTCATAATACTATATTCTAATCTTTAATACAAGGCAATCCTTTTCAGTATGTTTACATTTCTTCCTTCCTTCTTATCATGTATTCCTTATTTTCATAGCCTAATTCGATGTGATCTAAAATATGTAAATCTTTATAGCAATGACCCCATCATTATATTCAATACAGTTTAATGAAAGAAGTATTTAATTTTAGAGACTGGCCTTACAACCATGGACAAATTTTTGTTTTAGTCCTTAGTTTTTCCTCTACTCATAAGTTGGTAATGAAAATAAATAAAATATGTGGACTTCTTTGAATTATCAGAAGGTATCTAAATCCAACACATTTAGGCTTTCTGATATCCTTTACTCCAAATGCAATCTGGTTATTATTGTGCCCTTCCATTGAGACTTTACATGCCTTTGCATTTCCACTGTTCCATTTTCATCTTTTTAATTTTATACTTTGAACTATTCTCAGATCAATCCTTGGGCTGCTGGCTGTTATAATAAAAAATTTTATAGGGGTGCCTGGGTGGCTCAGTGGGTTAAAGCCTCTGCCTTCAGCTCAGGTCATGATCTCAGGGTCCTGGGATCGAGCCCCACATCGGGCTCTCTGCTCTCCCCATTGAGCAGAGAGCCTGCTTCCCTCTCTCTCTCTGCCTGCCTCTCTGCCTACTTGTGATCTCTCTCTGTCAAATAAATAAATAAAACCTTAAAAATTAAAAAAAAATTTTATAAATTTTATCTTCTATAGAGATGATCATAGGCTGATATGACGTTCAACAGTCTAGAACATATCTCCTTTTTGTGGTTTAACTTGATTCCCTTTGGTATTATTTGAAGAGTTGCATTCTTCATTTGGCATTTAAACAAAAACTTGCTCTGTAAATCAGCTGTTTTCACTTATAAGCGATGCATGTAATCTATTTTAGAAGCAAATGGAAAAAATCTATTTAAAGTAGATGTCCACCCCCAACTTCCTTACCAATTTTTGTTATGTAAAAAATAATTTAGGAGAATGAAAATGGTAAAGTGACGAAATGGATGCATTTCATATTTACTAGGCCATTTATTAGCCATTCTCAAAATTTAACTTCTAGTAATCCTAACACATTAAGTTAAATCTTGTATCTATTTTATATTTCTTCATAATAGGCAATACCTATTCTTTTTGATTTCTGAATATATTTTCATGAAATATTTATGAGATGTATTCTGTGCATAGGAGGTACAAAGCTTTTATCTGAATCAAAATTCAGAGCTTGGTTTTAAAACAAGCAGATCAATCAGACAGTAAAGGACGGCTTTTATGAATAAACATGCCAGTGGGAAGCGGGTGGTTGTAAATCTTTGGCTCTCTGTAATTACTCAATAGATGTTTGGCAAATAAGAGATTATGTATGGCTTTTATTCTTATGTATTTATTCTTGGAAACATGTTCACTTAGTCATCTATTTGATTATCACTTATTACCAAAAGTAAGGGCCCTGCTTATATTATGGAGGGGAAGGCAGAAGGTAAACTAGTAAGGAAGAAATGCATATATTTATAAATTGAAATAAGGTATATAAAGACCTTGAATAAGTTTCAGTGATTGAGAATTACAGGTTGGTCAGAGAGGGTGTGTTTATGCAGATGATAACACACCTTTGTTCTCTGGTGAACTGTGTTATGAATAAATGAGCAATTAAAACATACTATAGGTGACCATTTTAATACAAAGTTTTTGAACTTTATAGTAAGAAGCTATGTAGAAAGCTATCAACTTAAGTCACAAAACATCATTCCTTCTTTTATATTGTTTCATAGAAGACACTTAAAACATTATTGCCATGGAACTGTCACTCTTCTCTAGGCCAGTAATTGTTGATAGAGGAAAATATACAGTATCAAATGTTTATTGTGTTTCAGCAATTTAAAGAAGTTAGTCAGGATCATAGTGCTTTAATGAACACTTGTGTAATTATTAATTTCATTATACTATTCATTCATTTATTTATTTATTTGTTTATTTATTTATTTATTTATTTATTTTTAAGTAGGCTCCATGCGCGATGTGGGGCTTGGACTAATGACCCCAAGATCAAGAGTCATGTGCTCTACTGAGTGAGCCCCTATTATACGGATGCCCCTATTATATCATTTATTGAATATATATACAACATATATATTGTATAGAGCATAATTTCATCTTCATACAATAATTCCAACAGATGCATATTTTTTTTTCTAAAGATTTTATTTATTTATTTGAGAGAGAGGCAGTGAGAGAGCATGAGTGAGGAGAAGGTCAGAGGGAGAAGCAGACTCCCCGTGGAGCTGGGAGTCCGATGCGAGACTCGATCCCAAGTCTCCGGGATCATGACCTGAGCCGAAGGCAGTCGTCCAACCAACTGAGCCACCCAGGCGTCCCCAGATGCATATTTTAAAGTGCATTCTATTGGTGATGATACTGGGCCTCAGAAAGGACCAAGGCCACATACCTAGTGAATTTTTTTAAAATTTTTTTAAAAATTTATTTATTTGTCAGAGAGAGAGGGAGAGAGAGCGAGCAAGCACAGGCAGACAGAGTGGCAGGCAGAGGCAGAGGGAGAAGCAGGCTCCCTGCTGAGCAAGGAGCCCGATGTGGGACTCGATCCAGGACGCTGGGATCTTGACCTGAGCCGAAGGCAGCTTCTTAACCAACTGAGCCCCTCAGGCACCCTTAATTCTACACTTTAAAGTTTATTCCTAGATATTTTTGTCATTGCTATTGTAAATCAAATCTTTTCTTTTACCATATTTTCCTAATAGGTTATAAAGAAAGTCATTGTAGGAAAGCCGTTGATGATATTCGAAAATTAATTCGTTTGTAGTCAACTTAATTATTTTATTTACAATTGGATATCAGTTGATAGCCTTGAGTTTACAGACATACAAACTTACCATCTGAAATAAATGACATTTTATCACTTGTTCTTCAGTTTTTGTGATTCTTTTTTTTTTTTTTTTTTAAGATTTATTTATTTATTTTAGGGAGAGTGAGAGAGAGCCAGGTAAGGGGCAGAGGGAGAGAGAGAATTCTGAAGCAGACTCATCAATGTGCTTGGAGCTTAACATGGGGCTCTTTCCCAGGACCCAGAGATCATGACTTGAGCGAAATCAAGAATCTGATGTTCAACCAACTGAGCTGCCCAAGGGCCCCTCTTCTTTTTTCTAACTACTTTCTCCAGTTCTTCAAAAATTATGATAATAATTAAGTAGTGGGCACATTTACCTTGTTTCTGATGTTAGTGAGAATATGAATATAGTTTTCCTGTTAGGTATGAAGCAAAAGTTAAAAAAATATATCCTTCAAGTTTTATGAAGATTATGAAGATTTTTATTTTGAATCAGTAATGGATGTTTAATTTTATCACATGTCTTTTTGGCATCTATAGTGATGATTAAACGGTTTATTTCCTTTGACCTTTTAATTGTAACAATTATAGCTGATTTCCTAACTGAGAAATCTTTGGGAAAACCCCTCTGAATCATGATGAATTATTCCTTTTATAAGCTACTAGGTTATGTTAAATGATTTTACATTAACATTGATACTTGTATGTGAGATGAATCTATAGTTTTAAAAGATATTAAGATATTTCTATCAGCTTTGTTACCAATATTTTATTGTGTGTTAGTCTGGATTTTTTTTTTTATTTTAAAGATTTTTATTTATTTATTTGAGAGACTGAGAGAGAGCATGAATGGGGGCCAGGGGCAGAGGGAGAAGCAGACTCCCCATTGAGCAGGAAGCCCAGTATGAGACTGGATCCCAGGACCCTTGGATCATGACCTGAGCTGAAGGCAGATGCTTAAATAACTGAGCCACAAAGGCGCCCCAGAATCTAGGTTTTATACCAGTTTTAGCTGCAAGGGAGGCTGGGAAAATGAGTGACTGGCATTTCTGGTTTCTATACCAGAAGTGGTTGGCTTGGTGAATAGAGAATGCCTCAGTCAATGCAGGAGGTTACAAAGTTGACTGACAAAACCAGAGGCACTGGTCCATGAAAAGTAGAAAGCCTATTTTCTCTCTGTTATTCTCTCTGGAATAAGTAAAATATTACTGAAGTTATTTATTTGAGTAACTGTGAGTGATTTGCGAAATTGTATTTATCTGATACCATTTCAGGAAGCGGGTATTGACCTCTTTCTCGTTTTTTTCTATTACAATCTGAATTTCCTATTTTTAAAATTTCAATATGATTTGTATTTTCTGAACCCAACAGATTTTTAAAATTCAGATATCCAAATGTTTTGAATAGACTGAAGTATTTAAATTTTTATTACTGTAATTTCTAGTAAATAAGTATCTAGTAAATAAAAATTTATCTCATTAGATTTTTTATTATTGTTTGGGGTTTTTTTTCTTTGATTAGCTATGCTAGCTAATGGTTAATTGGTTAATTTGTTTTTGTTTATAAAAGTAGATCATGGGGGCGCCTGGGTGGCTCAGTGGGTTAAGCCTCTGCCTTTGGCTCAGGTCATCATCCCAGGGTCCTGGGATTGAGCCCCACATCGGACTCTCTGCTCAGCAGGGAGCCTACTTCCCCCCATCTCTCTCTGCCTGCCTCCCTGCCTACTTGTGATCTCTGTTGGTCAAATAAATAAATAACATCTTAAAAAATAATAAAATAAAGTAGATCATGGACTTACTATTTAATTTGTTTTTCCCTTGCTCTTATCTGGTTATTATTTCCTGACTTTATCATGTTGATTTCTTCCTTCTGCTTTTCTCATGCTTTTGCTATTAATCGTCTTTTTAAAACTTATTGGGTTGTTTATATTAATTTATTTGAATTTGTTCTTCTTGTTTGCTATGAGTTTTTATATGTAATATTTACACTGTTGTTAACTTCTAGATGTTCTGCAATTTTGATTCTGAGAATGTTTTCTTATTTAAATATATTTGTTAGTGGTTTGGAATTTTTAAGTTCTGTTGGTATTATTTTTATTTTTATTTTATTTATTTATTTATTTATTTTTTAATTTATTTGTCAGAGAGAGAGAGAATGAGCGAGCACAGGCAGGCAGAGTGGCAGGCAGAGGCAGAGGGAGAAGCAGGCTCCCTGCTGAGCAAGGAGCCCGATGTGGGACTCGATCCCAGGACGCTGGGATCATGACCTGAGCTGAAGGCAGCCGCTTAACCAACTGAGCCACCCAGGCGTCCCTGTTGGTATTATTTTTAATTTTATTACATTGGGATTAGAGAATGTATGATAAGTAGTAATGAACTTTATCACTTATTGATTTTTGTTTATTTTTTAACATTTTATTATGATAATTTTCAAATATGCAGTGAAGTTAACTGAATTTTACATAGGACCCATTATCTAAATTCTACCATTTTAATATACTCACTTTTTCACATATCTATTCATCTATAAATCTATCTATACATCCATCCATTTTATTTTTCCATGATACATGTCAAAGTATTGTAAAAATCAATCCATCTCTAATACTTCAGCAAGCATTTCATTAACTAGAGTTCAGCACTCATTCAGATATTTTTTTTTCTCTTTGGGTAAAATTTACCAATAACAAATTTCAAAAGTGTTAATGTATGGTGCCTAAAGTTTGACAAATTGATAGACTGGTGTAATTCAGACCATATTAAGATACAGAATGTTACCATCCCCTTAGAAAGCCTCATGTGCTTTCCCAGTTAATTTGCACCTCCCACCCTTAGAAGCATCCATTATTCTAATACTTTTCTACCATAGTTTAGTTGGCCTGTTGTCTAAGTGAAATTAGACAATGTGTTCTTCTGTATATGACTTTTTTACCCTAAGCATGTCTTGGAGATTCATTCATGTTGCTGCATGTATTAATAATTTCTTTTTTTATTACTATGAAGTTTCCATTATAGGAATATACCAAATTTCTTTTTTTTTAATTTATTTATTTGTCAGAGAGAGAGAGAGAGAGAGAGCGTGCGAGCACAGGCAGACAGAGTGGCAGGCAGAGGCAGAGGGAGAAGCAGGCTCCCTGCCGAGCAAGGAGCCCGATGTGGGACTCAATCCCAGGATGCTGGGATCATGACCTGAGCCGAAGGCAGCCACTTAACCAACTGAGCCACCCAGGTGTCCCTATACCAAATTTCTTTATCCATTCTCCTATTGATGCACATCTGGATATTTCCCATTAAGGAGATTATTGTTAAGTCAGTTATAAAACATTCTTCTATAATCTATTTATGGGCATTATTGTCATTTCTCTAGGCTTTTGTCAATTTTTTAAAATAATTTTTTTAAAGATTTTATTCATTCATTTGAGAAGGGGGGGAGCACAAGCAAGGGGAGAGGCGGAGGGAGATGAAGAAACAGACCCCCTGCTGAGCAGGGGACCCCCACGCAATGTGGGGCTCCATCCCAAAATCTGGAGATCATGACCTAAGCTGAAAGCAGATACTTAACCATCTGAGCCACCCAGGCACCCCCAGGTTTGTCAATTTTTTTTAAAGATTTTATTTATTTTTTTGAGAGAGAGACAGTGAGGGAGAGCATGAGAGGGGAGGTCAGAGGGAGAAGCAGACTCCATGTGGAGCTGAGAGCCTGATGTGAGACTCGATCCCGGCACTCTGGAATCATGACCTGAGCTGAAGAGCGTTGCCCAACCAATGGAGCCACCCAGGAGCCCAGGTTTGTCAATTTTTTATAAATATGCCATTACCACTTGAAAAAGTCAAATTTTATACATATTCTTGTTATTTAGTTACATTAGATAGTATCTGTATATCTTTAGCCTATTATAGATTGGTTAAGTGTTATTGTTTGAATTATATCCCCTATAAAAGATACTGACGTTCTGAGCTCCAGTACCTGCGTATTTGACCTTATTTGGAAATAAGGCTTTGCAGAAGATCAAATTAAGAAAAGACTTTAAATTCAGATTGATGGTCTCCTTTCCAAAGAGGGAAATTTAGACACAGAGACTTGAGACACAGGGAAAATGCCATTTGAACACTGGGGCTATATTGCTATACGCCAAGGAACACCAAAAGATTTCTGGCAAACCACCAGAAGCTAGGAGAGAGGGATGGAGGAGATTCACCCTTATAGCCTTAAGAAGGAACAAGCTGCTGACACCCAAATTTTAGACTTTTAGTCTCTAGAATTGTTAGATGATACATTTCTCTTGTTTAACTCACTCAGTTTGTGGTACTATGTTACAGCAGGCCTGGAAAACTAATACAATAAGCAAGTAAAAGTTTCTTAACAATGTTTCTAATGTATTCATCCTTGCATTAAATTTATTTTAATTTTGCCCTATAACTTTAAGACTTTTATTTCGTGTATAAAGTTTCAAAAGAAATGAATCTTCATTTTTACTTAGCCTTTGTTATAATGAAGTTTTCTTATTTTTCATTTTTTTTTTAAAGATTTTATTTCTTTATTTGAGAGAGAGGCAGTGAGAGAGCATGAGCGAGGAGAAGGTCAGAGGGAGAAGCAGACTCCCCGTGGAGCTGGGAGCCTGATGCAGGACTCCATCCCGGGTCTCCGGGATCATGACCTGAGCCGAAGGCAGTTGTCCAACCAACTGAGCCACCCAGGCGTCCCTCTTATTTTTCATTTTATGCTGTCTTGTATTCAATTTTGGTTGGTATTAATACCTTGACCAATTCTTTCTTTTTTCTTTGCATTTGCCCGCTATGTCACTACTGTTCTCTTACTTTTAGTCCTCCTTAACAGCTCTTGTAAAAATTATGTGTGTTACATATTGCAAGTAGATAGGTTTTGTTTTTATGATCTACCTGAATTTTATATTGCTCACTTAACTTTTAGCTAACAAATGTCCTTATCACTGAGAAATTTTTAAATCTCTTTCCAAAATGCCCTTGATCCCACATGACATTTTATAGTTCAGGGAATCTAGGATTCTGTGCATGTGTTATTATTAGCTGGTGAGAGAATTCATTATCTAATATGAAAAGTATAATCTGGAAGCCTGGCTTCAGGATCCCAAAATTGCTTTGTTTACAAAAGTTTCACATACCTCGTTAGCCATAAAACATTTTGGAAATTAAATATATGGATATATGTATTTAAAGTAATAAAAGAGGCATGCATTATGCAAGATGGTATAAAATAGTATATCAGGTTTGCACATTTTTGAGACCTCCTGATAATCTCTCAGCAATACAAGTTGCTGTTGACTTTTTCTTTTATTATTTTTTTGAAGATTTACTTATTTATTTGAGAGAGAGAGAGCAATACTGTGGGCAAGGGGGCAAAGGGGAGAAGCAGAGAGAGATGGAGAGAGAGAATCTCAAGCAGGCTCCGCCTTGAGCGCAGAGTCTGACATGGGCTTGATCTCAGGGCCCCGAGATCATGACCTGAGCCAAAATCAAGAGTTGGACATTTAACCAACTGAGCCGCCCAGGAACTCCAATATTTTACTCTTTCAAATTGCCCTTTTTAAACAAGTCTCATAGCTTTTCTCCTCCTTCTTTGTTCCTCCTCATTCATCTTTTTAAATTCATCCCCCCTTGCCCTAATTTGTACTTCCTCCAAACTTGATCCTACACCCTCCCTTCCCCCTTCTTTGTTTGCTTCCTACGCTCAATTATTTACAAATGGCTCAAATATTTACATCTTTGAATCAGACTTCTCTGAGCTCCGAACTTGAATATCTGAAGGCCTCCTTATTTCCCTTGAATGTTATGATGCCACCTCTAATTTGGTGTATCCCAAATAGGACCCAAACTTTAAGCCCCCTCTCCCCCTCCCTATTATCAAATCTGCCTGTCTTTGTTCCCCTTCTGAGTGAATTATAGTATGATGCATCTAGCTAGAAAAACCTTCTTTTATGATTTGACTTTCTAAAATACATTTTGTGTTTGTGTAACTTTTGTTCCAAATCCACCACCACTATTTGGGCTCAAGGCATAATTTCTTCTCACTTACACCTTCCTTTTGTCCCTTTTATGTTCCCTTCTGCAGCAAGAGTGATTTTTTTTCTTTTTCTTTTTTTAAGATTTTATGTATTTATTTGGCAGAGAGAGAGATCACAAGTAGGCAGAGAGGCAGGGGGAAGCAGGCTCCCTGCTGAGCAGAAAGCCTGATGTGGGGCTCAATCCCAGGACCCTGAGATTATGACAGGAGAGGAAGGCAGAGGCTTAACCCACTGAGCCACTCAGGTGCCTACAAAGTGATTTTGTTCAAATACAAATTTAACAGTTCATCGCCTTAAAACTCTTCAATGTTAATAGATGCTCTTAGGATAAAGAAAGAACTCTTCACATAGCTTACAAGGTTAGTATAACTTATTCTCAACTACCTCCCACCTCTGCTTCCTCTCCGTTACTCACACTCCCCTTCTAGTTCTTAGTTAGAAATGAGCATTTACACAGACTCTTCTTTTTGCCTGGCGTATTGTTCTTACCCTTCTTTACATGATGAATTTTAGTCATCCTTTAGACCTCAGTTAGTATCACTTTCTCATAAAATCTCCCAATTATAACCCCTCATAGTAAGTGGCATTCTCCAAGAAAGCAGAACCAATAGGACACACAGGTCCTCATGGATTAAATGCCCCCATGCTGCGGAGGGCCATCTGCTTCACTCCATGCACCAGTTGAAATGCCAGTCTTCCAGAGCACCTTCATATCATACCCAGAAACTGTGTTTAACTGGATATCTGAGTATCCTGTGCCCCAGTCAAGTTGACACATAAAATTAACCATCATACCCTTCATGGTACTGTATACCTTTTCTTTATGGTACTACAAAGTTGCATTTTAACACTTTTGTATGATTATTTGAGTAAGAACCATCTCTTCACCTAGACTGTAAGCTTCATAGGTAGGACCTTGATGGTTTTATTCATCATTATATTCTTAATATAATATGTGTACTCCATCTAATGATGACATGAATAATTGAATAAATAATAAATGACTATGCTATTCTAGATAACTGAGTCCTATGCATGTAGACATTAAACTGTCATCTTCAAATTTAACATCAGAAATATCTTATTGTAAAAGTTATACTTTCTACAAAAATGGTGGCTACTCCGCAACATGAATTTATGTAAATTACTACACATTTTGTGATTGTGTAGGTTAGCTGTCTCTGCCTGTAAGATACAGTTTTGTTGAAAAGGGTTAAGTTGAAGCTTCTACTTGAAAATTACATCCATGCTAAATATCACTAGAAGAGATGATTCACTTCAGGCAATGATCTATCTATATTCAGAAGCCCAGTCTTGAGAAATAAGTAAACAACCATGGTCCTTAAAAAGAAAATCTAACGATTTACACAATGCTGTATATTTCCACTCTATTCACCTCATGGGGCATTAATGAGAATCAACAATTTTATGGTTCAGAAGTACGTCATTGTTATAATCACATTAACTTTTGAGAGCAGTTTCAGTGACAACATATGTTGTAAGTATAGCCAACTTGGATATGTAGAAACATGATATGTGGAATGAAAATATGGAGACAGACTTAAGTTCTAGTTTTGGCTCCATTAGTTATGAATTTGCCAAGTGTCAGTTTTCTTTAATTTGGGAAAAGTAATTTCTCTCTCATTGTGTTCCTGTGATAAATTGCTCTGAGTGCTTGGTCTGGTTTCTGTCTTACAGGAGCCATTTAATTTTCTATATTCTATCATCATTTCAAAGGCAAAACAAGAATAAAAAGACATGTTTATATTCTTTGAATTAATCAAGGATTTCCAAATCTGGCTGTTCATCACAGTGACCTAAGCAGTCTTGCAAAAAGACAGAATCCCAGGCCCTGTCTATGGAGATTCAGATTTGGGATAGGGCCCAGGGCTTCCAAAGCTCTATAGAGCATTCTTTTTTTTTTTTTTTTTTTTTAAGATTTTATTTATTTATTTATTTGACAGAGAGAGACCACAGTAGACAGAGAGGCAGGCAGAGAGAGAGGGAGGGAAGCAGACTCCCTGCTGAGCAGAGAGCCCGATGTGGGACTCGATCCTGGGACCCTGAGATCATGACCTGAGCTGAAGGCAGCAGCCTAACCCACTGAGCCACCCAGGCGCCCCTCTATAGCGCATTCTGATGAGGAGCCGGACTTTTCCACCTCTGCTGGGGTTGTTAGCTCTTTGTTTAACTGCCATTTAGTAAGTGATTAGCCTGGTACTTGACCTTTACTATTCACAATAATTCCATGAAATTTCTGTGATACAGGAAAGTTGAAGAATTTGTCCAAGGTCCCAGAGCTAGCAAGTCTAGGAGATAGGATACGCATCAAGTGTTGACAAAGTCCAAAACTCATTTTCTTTGCTATGCTCTGTAGCATCTCCGCTCTCACTCATTTTTTTAAAAAAAGATTTTATTATTTAATTTATTTATTTGAAAGAGAGAGACACAGCAAGAAAGGAAACATAAGCAGGGGAAGTGGGAGAGGGAGAAGCATACTTTCTGCTGAGCAGGGAGCCCAATGTGGGGCTCAATTCCAGGATCCTGGGACCTAAGCCGAAAGCAGAAACTTAATTGACTGAGCCACCCAGGCGCCCCTCCTCTCTCATTTAAAAACATATTCTTGAGGCACCTGGGTGGCTTAGTCGGTTAATCATTTGCCTTCAGCTCAGGTCATGATCCCAGGGTGCTGGGATTGAGCCCCACATCTGGTCTCTTGTCATGGGAGAGTCTGCTTCTCCCTCTGCCTCTCCCCCCTGCTCATGCTCCCTCTCCCTCTCCCTGTCTCTCAAATAAATAAAATCTTTAAACACAAACAAACAAACCAACAAAAAAACATATTCTTGGTAACTTGCTCAGATTCTGTACCACATGTAGGTTCTAGGATGATGTCTGAGAAACTGCTATTTGCTGGGAACGTGAGGCAGCCTTTAGGAAATAAGTAATGCCAGACTCTGGGCAGAAGACCAGGAATGAGTCTCACTCCTGACACTCTAGCTTTGTGGCTGTAGGCAAATCTATTAATTTGTCTGAGTCTTAGCTTTCACAGTTTAAACAAAGATAATATATGAGATTACAAAATTTCTCATGAAGTTTATTGTGATCGTGAAAGAATGTAATTCGAAATGACACATGAACATAAGGTATATTATATGGATTTGTAAATCTTGCAAAATACATACATGGCTCCCTTCCATTAGCTTGGGAATTAAAGACTAAAGAATTACCATTAAGATGAACTATACATGCAAAGCAATATGGCTCCTTATTTACATTTTCACTTATTCAGGCATTATTCTAATATAAAAAGTGTGTGTGTGTCTGTGAGAGAGAGAGAGACAGTGCACATGTATATGTGTGTGTTTTAATTAGTTGCTGGCAGTTTTGCATTTTTTTAGTTTCTTCATCAGAAAACATTTCCTAGGACTTTAGAAATAGGCTGGTTAAATGAACATTTAAATACATTTTTATAATCATCATCTAGCATTTATTTTCAGAAAGCTAAATACAAACTTATGGGTGTCCAAGGGGCTTTCTTAAACTGGAAAAGTTAGCAGAATTCCTGCTGTGTATGAAACTAGTAAATGATAGGGATGCTTGTTTTCTGGGAATGTTAGTTCTGCCCCTGAGATAAACAGAAGCACTTCCTTTCTAGATAAAGAATGAGGAAGGAAGTTAACTGGGAAGAGGGTGGGTAACTACACATTTTACGTTATCAATGGCAATAATTTAGTACTAAGTTTATAAGGAAAGAGAGAAGCAAGCCCTTGGCTAAAGTCGCCACCTTTTGTGACGTGCTAGAGGTTGGCCATCAGGTGGTTTAGATTTTTCAGAGGCTTCTTGAAGGTTTCAGGGGTGAAATCATCTGGTAATCTTAAGCTGTATTTACTACTTAAAGTGTATATTCTTGTCTCTGTGTTAAACTAGTACTGTATTTTTTTTCACCGATGTGTATAAGCAACAGAGATTCAAACTTTTGAGCCCTCTGTCACAAACGCTGTTTTCAGATCAATTACCACCATCCCTAAGAATCTAACAGCTTTATGAAAAATTTAGAATGATTGAAACCTTTTGAGAAACTTGACAAGATGATCCTTAATATTCATCTGACTCAGCTGATAGGCGTCAATTTCCTGTGATCTACTGCGGGTTCTCTTTAGAGAGCAGAATGCAGCAAACCAGCTAGGATTTTCCTTCAAGTATGATGGTTCTAATGGGACATTACTCTCAAGATAAAATTATATGTAAAAGTACAGTTAATCAGAAATGATGAAACAGAGAAGAGGAGGCTGATAAGAGGAAAAGAGAAAATTTTCTTCATATACTAAAATGCTGATAGATCATTGTTGAAGGATATGACCTCATAATACTGAGTAGTAAAGCCGAATATGGATATTTTTTCTTGCTATGGTTTAATTTTATATTAAAAGAAATTATGACTGACTATAAAATATTTAGTCTCCCATACAACTGCACTAATCTGGTTTCTAACTTCTAACTAGCAATTTTTTAGTGCAGGAAAATCAGAAAGCCGGAAGTGAGGCTTTAATTCACTTAGTGGGCAACCTCTCAGGATCACAACACTGAGTAGGGTACAAGGTTAACAAGAAGAATGTAGAGACTTAGGCCTAGGATGGGGAGGTCCTAGGATAATGTTTTCATTATTAGAAAGCAGATTCTGGTCCATAATAAAAGTTTAGTTATAGGACGCTGGACACAAGATCAGGTATAGATTACCATTAAGAAAGTGGGCACCTGGGGGAATCCTGGGTGGCTCAGTTGGTTAAGCAACTGCCTTCTGCTCAGGTCATGATCCTGGAGTCTGGGATCGAGTCCCACATCTGGCTCTCTGATCGCCAGAGAGTCTGTTTCTCCCACTGACCTCTCTCCTCTCATGCTCTCTCTCTCTCAAATAAATAAATAAAATCTTAAAAAAAAAAAAAAAAAAGAATGTGGGCACATGGGAGGCTCATTGGGTTAAGCGTCTGCCTTCAGCTCAGGTCATGATCTTAGGGTCTTGGAGTCAAGCCCAGTATCAGGCTACCTGCTCAGTGGGGAGGCTGCTCCTCCCCCCTGTCCCTCCCCACTGCCTGTGTACCCGCAGGCACTATTTTTCTCTCTCACAAAAATAAATAAATAAAATCTTGGGGAAAAAAATGGATTGATGCAAAATCCAACGAGGTATTGTACTTGTTTAATATGGTAACAACTGATTTTGAGCTTTGGCTCCACCAGACCACAAGCTGGTCTCTCAGACAAGCAGCTTACCTTTTTAGCCTTACTTTACTCATTTGAATTCTTTTTTTTTTTAAGATTTTATTTATTTATTTGACAGAGAGAGAGAGAGATCACAAGTAGGCAGAGAGGCAGGAAGATTGAGAGGGGGAAGCAGGCTCCCTGATGAGCAGAGAGCCTGATGTGGGGCTCGATTCCAGGACCCTGAGATCATGACCTGAGCCGAAGGCAGAGGCTTAACCCACTGAGCCACCCAGGCACCCCTACTCATTTGAATTCTTCACAATAATCTTAGATAAATAACTATTAATTTATAATTCCTTTTTTGCAAAATGGAGATTATATTTTACAGAAATGTTCTGAGTCTTAAATGTCATAATATATGAAAAACGTCTGGTGCTCAATAGAATCAATGAATAGAAATACCCATCCTCTTTTCTCCAGCACTACTATTTGACCTCATCAGCTTAGTCCTGAGGAGCAGAGAATGGGATAAACCTGCAAGTTCCATATTTGAAAGCCTTTGTCTTTTTTTTTTTTTTTAAGATTTTTCTTATTTACTTATTTGACAGAGAGAGAGAAAGAGAGAGAGAGAGAGAGAGAGAGAGATAACAAGTAGGCAGAGAGGTAGGCAGAGACCTCTGGGATCATGACCCTGGGATCTAGGGACTCAGGGACCCCTGGGATCCCTGGACGCTGGGATCTGGACCTGAGCTGAAGGCAGAGGCTCAACCCACTGAGCCACCCAGGCACCCGAAAGCCTTTGTCTATAAGACCTGTGTAGGCCAGTACATGAAATATAGACTTTAAAAGAAAACCTGATGCAAGAAATTTCTGCCCTGGTCACTTGCTACAGTAACTTACACATCATTTCCTTAACCTCCAAGTTCCACACAACCCTGATTCTTGCTTTCACCTGTACTTAACATTTGTTCTGTTTTCCTGCTATCAGAAACGAGCTTGTGCCATACTGTATGTATCTTCAGTCCATAGAGATGGTTTTGACACTTGATCTACCCCTTATTATTCTTCTGTTTGAATCCATTCCTCTTTTTGGAATTCCTCTCACCTCTCTATTTCCTGGACAGAGGTTGACAGAATGGGTTAAGGTCTCCCCAGTTCTCCCCAAACCCTTGATACATTCCTAGCACCTACACAGGAAAGAACTCTACACAACTCTTATGCTGCATTCTGAAGGGCCATCCAGAGGCCTTTTGCTAGGACATTCTTGCTCCAACATAAAGTGCCATTTGAGAAATTTATTAGAACTAAGTTCTAGGAAAACACTGTCTAAAATGCTAATATGCTGGGATGCCTGAATGGCTCAGTTGGTTAAGTGGCTGCCTTCAGCTCAGGTCCAGATCCCAGCATCCAGGGATTGAGGCCTACATCTGGCTCCATTCTCAGCAGAGAGCCTGCTTCTCCCTCTGCCTCTGTCTGCCACTCTGCTTGCCCATGCTCTCTCTTTCTCTCTGACAAATAAATAAATGAAATATTTTAAAAATAAGATAAAATAAAATAAAATGCTATTATGTTTCTCCATTTAATGCAAAAGGCCTAAAATGTATGCTATATCCTTTTCTGTTTGCCAGTAGCTTTAAAGTAAAATCTGAAACAGAACCTATGTATGACCTATGTATGAATTACATATTTGGGTTTCTGATTTTGATGCACTAATTCAATTCACATTCACTAGGTCCTGATTTTTTAATTTATATTTAAATTTTACACTTTTATTCTAGGTTGCTTTGTTTTTGTCTTTTTCTGAGAACTGCATTTGGTCCCTTACAGGAAGAAGTAGGAGATCACCTAATAAATGATTCCATCCTACTATCATTCTAATTACCTCTAATAGTAATTTCTAATGTGTTATTTCCTCCACAAGACTTTGACTATGTTTTTAAGTTAACATTTATAGTCTCTGAATTACTTATTACAAGTAAATATCAAGCATATATTTATTGTATGAAAGAATAATAAAGTAGCCCCTATATTGGGAGATGTAGATCCTGGAGGATTATTGCCATTCATTTGTTCATTCATCTAAGCTATTAAGTAACCACAGTGTATCCGACACTCCTCTAAGTGCTGGGGATATATTAATGTAATGATATATATGAAATACTATTAGGTGGGGTGCCTAGGTGGTTCAGTTGGTTAAACGTCGACTCTTGGTTTCAGCTCAAGTCATGCACTCGGGGTCCTGTGATGTAGCCCTACATCGGACTTCACGCTCAGTGGGGAGTCTGCTTAAGATTCTCTCCCTCTCACTGCCCTTCCTTCTGCCCTCCCTCTGTGCACTTGTACTCACATGCTCTCGCTCTCTCTCTCTCTCAAGTAAGTAAATCTTAAAAAAAAAAAAAAAGGAAAGAAAGAAAAGAAATATTATTAGGATCTCTAGGATCAATGTCCTTTCACGGTAGGTGACAAATTCATGACAAGAAATTTAGGGAGTAGGGGAAAGCCTGATTTGAGCACGTAAAGGTAAGAGCAGCTTAGGTAACATTTTGGTGAGAATGGATCTACTAAGGGACACAGGCTAAATAAAGCCTTACAGCCTTTTTTATTATACGCAAGAATATAAGTGATAACTAAGGATTACTATCAATAATATACAAAGAATTCCTAAATCTCCAAAAGAAAAAGATTAACAGCTCAATAAACAAATGGACAGACATTTCACAGGAAAAATACAAATGCTTAATAAATACATGAAAATCTCCACTTCTTAGTAGGTATATGCAAATTATAAACCCAAGGCTATATCATTTATATCCATCAGATTGTCAAATATTTAAAAGTCACTGTCTTGAAAGCAAAGAGAACCCATTTCTCTAATTTTGTTTAAAAAAAAAAAATTACTGCAACACTGAAAGACAACAAAGTCTTATGCTTGAAACAGTTTTGAAAACCTCCTGTTTCTGAGACATTATTCATGAGACTGTTTTTGTCACAAAAACGAGATATAGGTGTTTTACGTTTGTTTTCACTGCTTTATCCTTAGCATTTGATATAGTCCTTACACATATTGAGTGCTCAATAAATCTTCGTTGAATTATTATTGACAAAAATTTAACTTCAAATGAGAGAAGCCCAACTTTACAAATTCTGAATGAGAAGGCATTCTTTGTCTCTATGAAGAATTTCTCTTTTTTTATTTTTATTAAATTTTTTTATCTATGAAGAATTTCTTAATGAATCCGTGTTTTTCCATTCTTATTTGATCATGGTAGGAACTTGGAAGGTGGAAAATTCCACATCCGCAGAGACCCTTTTTTTTAAAAAATTATTTGATTAATGAAAGTGTGTACTTTTAATTATCTCAGAGATTTATTGCTACCAGCATGCTCCAGCAGTTCTTTCATTATAAATAGTGGAGGGAAAATTTAAAGCTTCGCTTCACACGGTGACTACAGAAAGAAAATGGTTTTAATGAAGCTCTACATAATCTTTCCCTCCTGCGACATTTTGATTTTTCAGTCTGGTATAGTAGATGCAACATTGAATCTCACTTCTTTGCCCCTGCCACTAAGTCCTGTGTAATTTTATTTATTTAACTTCTCTCTGCAAGGTAAGATTCCTGTGACCTTTAAAATCTCTACAAATGCAAGGAACTGGCTTATCATCAAGGTTGTGCTGGTGGAAGGAAGCTTGTTTATTGTATAGATCAAACTGGGATTTTTTTTTTTAAAGCTAAGTACAATACCATTGCAGTAATCAAAGATGCCCCAAATCATTAGTTAAATAAGAGAATTTTATTGTTAATGTATCCCATTCCTTCTCAGTATCCCTTTTCCGGCTTTCTACTCTGTTTCAGATTATTTTTATTTGCGGGCCATTGGCCAGGCATTTGAGGGATTTTTCTTTCCTAATTTTTCTCTAAAGTTAAAAAAAAAATTCTGTAATGAAAATCTTACTGGAATCAAAATGTAAATTTCCAGCTTGTTACTGGTCTATGATACATCTATGATGCATTTATATGACATCACTCAGTGCCCTTTCCCCTACTCCCAACTAATCCCAATCTATTCATCCTTTAAAGTTCAACTTCAAATGTCACATTTTTCTGAAATACCTGTTTCCTTTTGCTTTCTGCTCTCTTGTTTCTCCTCTGCCATTCTGTCATGTGGCTTCCTTCTTGTCACCTGACCTGTCAGCTGTCACTGGATGGTTAACCTCAGGAGGGCAGATGCATACACTGTTCACTGTACCAGATGTGCCCTGACATGCAAAGTAAGGTCCCAAAATATTGAATGAATGAATGAATGAATGAATGAATTAGTGAATTAGGCACACTGAGTCTTTATTGTCTGAAGAGGATTTTCTTCAGTACACTCTTTTTCCAGATACCTACCCAATGCACCCTTTATTTCTACTAAACCCTACAACATATACCTATTATAAAAACAATTCTGCTAAAATTGAAAGGTAAAAGTTATGCTCCAGCCCAATATATTTATTGAATGAATGAATGGATAGCGAACCAATTAATAAAACTATTTCCTAGATATTTATGAATCCTTTTCTTCTGCACTCTGCTTGTATTTCTATTACTCAGTTACAAGCAAATGATGCTGGGTGGAGCATGGTCTGTTCTAAGTACAAAGGAAATTGTGAATTTGTTATGGTAGATAATAAGTATTCATGAATGCTCTGACCTTCAGGGGATGCTTAGAGAAGCATAAGCCTCTGCTAAGTCTAGAACTTTTGGTGGGGGTGATAAAGGAATCATAAAGAAAATTCCCGAAATCTTTCTCTTATGCTTCTGTGTCAGTAATTCTTGGGAATTGTAGGCAGCCTATGGGTAGGTTCCTATTCAGGGTGAACATTTCTGTTTTTGCAAAACTAGGAAGGGACTAGTAGAGCCCAAGAGAAATACTGATTTGATTCGAGCTAGTCCAGGCTAAATGGAACAAAACTACATTAGAGCAGAATGAGATTGAGACTGGGACCCAAGCCTTGAGCTAAAAATAAGGAATAAAATACATTTTGTTCCCCTTTATTATACTGTTCTTGCATTTTCTAGCTGTGATTTCATTCACTTACACAAATAGCTAGTCGAGAATTAGTGAATTTGGGGCACCTGGGTGGCTCAGTTGGTTGAGCACCAGTTTTTGGCTTGGGTCATGATCTCAGAGTCCTGGGATCAAGCCCAGCATAAGGCTCCCTTGCTTAGTGGGGAGTCTGCTTCTCCTTCTCCTCTCCTCCCAACTTGTGCTCTTTTCTTCCTCCCTCTCTCTCAAATAAATAAATAAAATCTTTTTTTAAATTGATTTTATTTATTTATTTATTTGACAGAGAGAGAGAGGGAGCGCACAAGGAAGAGAAGCGGTAGGCAGAGGGAAAGGGAGCAGGGAGTCTGATACAGGGCTCAATTCCAGGACTCTGGGATCATGACCTGAGCTGAAGGCAGATACTTAACCAACTGAGCCACCCAGGCACCCCATATATATAAAATCTTAAAAAAAAAAGAATTTGTGGATTTGTCCTTAGTTACTTCTCTCAGGAGATATACCTAATAGTAGGGTATCTTGGTACACTTTTTTAAGATTAAAGAGTGGTATGATGAAAACAGTGTGTTGCAAAGATTAGTCGTGTAGCAGTGTTCAGGGACAATTGAATGAAGATGATACTGGAACTGTGGAATTCACCAAGAAGTGGTTGCAGAATGTGGTAATGAGCAATCAAACCAATGACTTCATGGGAATGGAAATGAAAAGTAAATAGAATGGGGCACCATGATTGCATGAACACAGGAAATAAAGACAAAGACAAATACTATTTCCTCTAATTGCCCATTATGCAACAGACTAGATCGTAGGCAGAAAATTCACTCTTGGCTTAAGGAAAGTTTGAAAAAGTCTCGAAATATATGCTATTTCTAAGTCAAATATATAAAACACATTTTCTTAGTTTATTTTGTTTCTTAATTTTACATTCCTTCCAGATTTATTTCTTAATTCTTTTATTCAACTTTAAGATAGAAATACTAACCTAATATGTAGCTTCACAAAGCTCTAAGTATAGCTTAGTGTAGCTTCACAAAGCTCTAAGCAATATATCAGAAAATATGTATGAAGTACCTAGAATAAGAACTGGCATAGAGTAAGTTTTCAGTAGTAATCTATAAATGTTAATTCTCCTCGTATGTTAAATTAGGACTTAATATGTCTACGTTTGGGCTAAGACTTGAAGCAATCAGAGTCAACTAATCCTGAATTCCAAAACGAGAAGTTGACTTCTTTTGCCGGACTTCAAAGAAGATAGTATCAAGTTGTTTTGCTAATTCTGAGCTCCTCACCCCAATTCAGATATAAAATGGTAAAAAGTGAAGTGGCTTGGAGTTGCCAGAAATTGTGCTATGAGGCCCACCCATGCCAAGGGATAAAAGGAGGTTCTTTCCCCTCACTTTAAGCACCCTAAAAGGGAATTTGTGAAGATCATCTGAAGAGTTTTCTGTGGATCCCTTGGGTAAAGGGCCACAGAGACTTACATTTGATTCACTGATGAAAAAAAGGAAGTTCGTAGGACAGAAACTCTCTAAAACCTTCCAGGCAAAGGAGCCGAGGGGTGTTTGGAAGGCATCGTCCTGAAAATGTCAAAGAGTAATGTTTTTTCTTTCTTTCTTTTTTTTTTAAAGATCAGATATGGAATGTGAAGTAAGAATTTTAGCCTGGAATTGTTCTGAAAAGAATCTCTCCCACAGAAGCCTTCTTATAAGGAGCCAGGCAACCTTAGCAGAAAAATCTCAAAGTAATCTTTTGGATGCAGAAAGGGATTGTACATTATTAGCTGAAGAGTGTTGCCATAACCAAGATGCAAGTCCCACTACACTGCTCAAGAGGAAAAGAGACTGTTTCTAACTCTGGCATCAGACAGAAGAAACCAATATCCAGTTATATTGGTGTCAGTCTACTGAGACATTTACTACCCATTACTTCTGCTATCTGCCCATCCCTTCTTCAATCCTGGAAGACTCAGAGACAGCCTAGTGAATGGACAACAGAAAATGAAAATCCGAGTTGAGATTTCCACTTCTAGCAATGGTGGGACTAGGAAACCAAACCAATCTTCTCACTGACAGAAAGCATGGTGAAAATACTGTTAAATGATCTGCTTAGTAACATGAGAAAGCTGACGGGGCATTGTAGATGTATAGGGCTAATCTTTGGGAGAAGAAGAAAGCACATAGAGATAAGCCCAGCATTTGGGGCTGCCCTTTTCTTAAGAGGTTATCTTCCAATTCCTGAGGAGGGGGCTGAGAGGATGAGAAGATGAAAAATAGATTTGGACAGTCTCTTAGGAAGAGCTTGATCTAGATAGCTAGATAGAGACATAGAAGACAAGATATATCGATATATATGCCCGCAGAATTTTTAAGTAGATATTTCAAGCAGATTCCAAAATTTATATGGAAATACAAAAAGAATAAGCAAAACAAGCTTGAAGAAAAACAAAGTTGAGAACTAATACTAACATATTTTCAGACTTACTATAAAGTGATTACTTTGGGTTTCTACATGGAAAAATAGATCGATGAAGTTAAGCACAATCCAGAAATGGACATATGCTGTCACTGACTTTTTTACAAAGGTTCCAACAAAATCCAATAAATGATACTAGAGCAAGGACTCTTGTATGGGTAGGTTCCTATTCTTATGGATACCCTTATGGAATACCCTTATGGAACCTCACACCACACATCCCACACATGGGTTAAACCCATGAAGCTTTTGATAAAAACAGAATATCTTTTTGACAATCGGGTAGAAGAGATTTCTTGTCAGAAGGAGGATTATCCCAGCTCTGAAGACAGAGGTGTAGGCAAAATTAAAGCAAAGAAAAGGATAAATGTGGGGTAAATCTAAATGAAAAATGACTGCCTGAAACAGCATGACAACAACAAACAATGGCTGATAATGTATAACATGTAAGTTAAAATATAACAACAGTGGCACACAAGTTAGGAGGGGAACAAACGGAGTGAAGGATCCAGACATACATTGATCTTTAATGATACAAGGCTAACTCTACATTTACCCTTGAAACAATAATGAAAGTGTGTAATGCCAAGCTGATATTAGGGAAAGAAAATGAATAATTTTTAAAAATTTATTGTAAAAGAAGACAAGAAAAGAGAAAAAACATAAAAGAGACTGGGCAAATATAAAACTATTTTTTTTAAGGGGCTCCTGGGTGGCTCAGTGGATTAAGCCTCTGCCTTGGGCTCGGGTCATGATCTCAGGGTCGTGGGATCGAGCCCCATGTCGGGCTCTCTGCTCAGTGGGGAGCCTACTTTCCCCTCTTTCTCTGCCTGCTGTTCTGCCTATTTGTGATTTCTCTCTCTCTATCAAATAAATAAATAAAATCTTTTTTTTAATAAATAAAATCTTTTTTAAAAAAACTATTTTTTTTAAAAAGGCAAATTTAACACAGGTATATCAGTAATTACACTAAATGTATATCCAATTAAAAGACTGCATGTCAGATTGGACAATACAAAACCTAACCATATATATGCACAATACAAACATGATACAAATACAAACACGAAGATACAGAAATATCGGAAGTAAAAGGATGAAATAAAGATAAACTACAAACAGCAAAAAGGTCATGATAGCTATAGTAGTAAATTAAGCAGACTCTAAGGCAAAAGTTTGCCGTAGCTGAAGAGGATCAGTTCATCATGATATAAGGCTCCATTCACGAGGGAGATACAACTCGTAAGTTTGAATGCACATCCCAACATCATTTTAAAAGGCATAAAGCAATTGGAGCACCTGGGTGGCTCAGTCCGTTAAGGGACCAACTCTTGATTTCCACTCAGGCATGATCTTGGGGTCCTGAGATCGAGTCCCCACTTCTGATGCCATGCTCCACCCTCGGTGGTAAGTCTGCTTCTCTCCCTCCCCCTACAAGTGTGTGCTCTCTGTAAAATAAACAAATCAATTTAAAAAAATAAAATGTATAAGGCAAAAATGTATGGGGCATAAGGAGAAATAGGCAAATATACATTATAGTAAGAGATTTTAACACATCTGTATTAATAACCAAAAGAAGAAACAGACTAAACTGTAGAAATGATATCAAAGATTTGAACGGTATGATTAAGAAACTCAAACTAATTGACATAGGTAGAACACAGTACCTAACAGTTGTAGAATATGTCTTTTTTTCTAGTATAGAAAGAACATTTGTAAAAATTGACTGTATCCGGGGTCATTGAACAAATTTTCAGGATTAAAATTAGAGAATATTCTCTGAGCATAGTGAAAGTAAGTCAAATATCAGTAGTGCAAAGATAACTAGAAACACCAGGTAGAGAAATAGCGAGGAAGGGAACCAACCCCCTCTTCCCTTTTCCTTTCCTACTTTCTGGCAGGCTCTTCACCAGAGGCCAGGCAGAAGTTAGGGAAGGAAAAAGTTCAAACTTTAAGTGCTGTTGTCATTTAATTCTGGACATGGTAATTATGAAAACAAAACTATTTTAGATAGTAGAAATGACCTTTATAGTTATAAAAAAATAGAGACATTGTCGTACCTGCTAGATTTCAGCTAATGGGGTAGAGCAAAAGAGATAACAATATATAAAGCAAAATTGGGACAAATAGGGAAAAATGAAATGCAATTTCTTTAACTCAGCACCATTCAAAACCCTCTTGTCCCAACTATCCGCTACATTATGGCTCTCTACAGCTCTACCAAAAAATGTGCTAAGTGGAAAAAAAAAAGTAAACCAGATACTTTATATTCCCAGGACTAACAATTCATGGCACTTTGCAAGTAGCCATTTGATTGCTGAGGTTTAATGCTGTAGTTGTGGTATTTGGTAATAAATAAACAAAATGTGGTAACAAGCTGCATAGAGATTTTAGCAAACCCAACTGTGGTTCAGACAGAAGTATAGTTAAGCAGGTAGTGGTGAAGAGGTTGGAATCTTGAGGCAGACTGCCTGTGTGCAGATCCTGGTTCTGCCACTTACTACATGTGCCTCTCTGAGCAAATTTCTTCATCTTTCTGTGCCTCCATTTCTTAATTTAAAATGAGGTAATAGGGACGCCTGGGTGGCTCAGTTGGTTAAGCGGCTGCCTTCAGCTCAGGTCATGATCCCAGCGTCCTGGGATCGAGTCCCACATCGGGCTCCTTGCTCAGCGGGGAGCCTGCTTCTCCCTCTGCCTCTGCCCGCCACTCTGCCTATGCTCTCTCTCTCTCTGACAAATAAATAAATAAGTGAAATCTTAAAAAATAAAATAAAATGAGATAATACCAGTAGTTGGGGATTTTAAATAATTTATGGAAAACACTGGCTTATACTAAGCATTTGGTAATTGGTTATTATTAGTATTTGTTACCATATCACCCTGAGAAAATCCCTCTGTATCAATTTGTATGACTCTAAGTCATTATTTTCAATGGCTGCCTAATAGACCATTGTATGGATGTACCCTTGTGTGAAACATCCTCTCTCTCTCTTTTTTTTAAAGATTTTATTTATTTATTTGACAGACAGAGATCACAAGTAGGCAAGAGAGGCAGGAAGGGAGAGAGAGGAGGAAGCAGGCTCTCCGAGGAGCAGAGAGCCCGATGTGGGGCTCGATCCCAGGACCCTGGGATCGTGACCTGAGCCAAAAGCAGAGGCTTTAACCCACTGAGCCACCCAGGCGCCCCGGAACATCCTCTCTTGTGGAAATATTCAACTATTTGTAATAAAAAAAAATGCACTGATCATGAAACGAGTTGCTGTGACTCACACACTGCATCATGGAGATGAGTCCCATCATGTAGTTATTGCAGTGATTTAGAATAATTTTAGTATGAATGTATCTCTGGCAAGAAAAAGGAGACTGATAATAGTCCCTCCCAACCACACCTTCAGCAGCATCTCTTAGGTGATTAGTGACAGTCCCTGTGCAATCACCTACTGTGTTGTAGAATGAAAAGTGGGGTAGGGGATGGCGAATTTATAATTGGCCAATAATGCAGCTGTGTATCTTTAAGGCCAAGATACTGTTTACAAAGTGGAAAAATAAAGAAAGTTTTTGGCATGAAACCCAACTTATTTTCCTTGATTGAATTTGAAGTCTTTTGTTTCAATTATTATTCATTTTCTCTTGCCCAGACTCAAAAGTCTATTACTTAGTAATGATAATCAATTTTACAGCTTCAACGTGTCTTCCAAATCTTCTCTTATGTTATGTCCTTGCCATCCAGGAGCACTTTGTCTTTTCCCAGCATGCTCTTTCCTCATTTGAGATATCCCTTCATCAAGCTCAAGGGCCAGCTTCTTTAAAGCTTTCTGATCCCTGCTTCATTCTCAGCAGAGATCTCCCTTCTTGCTGACTTGTGTTATACAACACATACCTTTCATGACTTCTTGTATATTCTATTTGGGTTTTGTGGCAGTGTGGTTGCATGTTATTGCTTCTGTTAAATTATAAGCTTGTTGAAAACAAAGCATCTCTTACTCTTTAAATTGCATTAGCATAATGCCTTGCATATGTTTTGTTCTCGGTCATGTTGAAACAAATGATTGAGCTAAAAATATATAGTAATTACACTTTCAGATAAATAAATAAGAGTGTAGCTAGGAGGAACATCATCCCCCTGCCTAACTGATTGTTAATTCATGGCTCATTAGCTATGCTTACTGGTAACCACAGAAAATGTAAATGGTTATTTCAATTTCAGACATACAAAAAATATTCAATTATTCACTTAGAAAACAAGACATCAAAATAAATGTATTTGATTTAGATGAATTGAAATACCTTTCTTTAAATTTAAAAGCATAAAAAATAAAATCTTCCAGAATAGGTTAGAATATTAAGACAATGTGTAGTTATTTTTAATCTCTGCTGAAAGCATTCTTCTAAAGTGTTCTTTGTTGCATATTTTAGCTGTTTATTAGACATTTTATATATAAGAGATTTGCCTCAATGTGCACAATTCCCAAGGGGTTATACATTTCTTTTTAAAAAAAGAATGTAGGGTGCCTGGTGACTCAGTCAGTTAAGAGTCTGCCTTCAGCTCAGGTCATGATCCCAGGGTCCTGGGATCAAGCCCTGCAGAGCAGGAAACCTGCTTCTTCCTCTCCCTCTTCAGCTCCCCCTGCTTCTGCTCTCTTGCTCTCTCTCTGTCAAATAAATAAATAAAATCTTAAAAAAAAAAAAGAATGTAAATGTCTTCTGATTAATTATACAATCATTGAAAGAGAACCACCCTTTTTTTAAATCTGCGTTCTACTTTAGCCTTTTTTAAGCTGTCTTTTATATAAATACTAAAAGATCAGAAAACTTGCAATATTTTATTAACTATATGAACTGAGAGCAATGAATCTTTTAAGTAGAAATTCATTAAATAGCTACCGTCCAGTTGAAATGGCTACAGTCCATTCACAACTGGACTATGAGGTACCAGACTGGATTGTGAAGAACTTAAAAACAAAGCTCATATCCATATTTGTCTGAATTCCAAGTCCCTGGTGTAAAATTGGTGTTCAATAAATATCTGCTGAATCAACCAAGCATGAGCGAATGAGTAAGTGCACGGATAAATGTCGTGCTTCCTGCCAGCCTTAGAACTGGAAGTGACATATGTGTTATTGGGAGAAAACAATAAGTTTCATCTCCAATTGTTAAAGTTACATTAAGTCCAGACTAGGTTAGAGCCTATTTCAATTAACTGTCCAATGACATTTTGTTAAATATAATGAGTTTTCAATAGGGAGTATTTTTACTTTGTGCTCCATCTTTTACTCTCGTGATCTCAGTTGTTTCGAGACTATTGGTTCTACTTGGGCATAGTTTGACTTTTGGTCAACGATGATTCAGATGGCACCCCAAGGTGATTCAGAGGTAATGTGCTGCACCTAGGTGACCTGTCTTCTTCAGAATACCTTTTCCAGTTCTGACACTGTCCAGTTTTGTCTAGAGTTGGAAGCACACTAAGTCACAGGGGTTATGGCTGCTGGCCAGCAGGAGCTTACTCACTGCACATGTAAAATTCATTCATAAAATTCTAACCTTTATGTGGGAACCCTACAATTGTTAAAAAAATATATGAAGGGGGTGCCTAGGTGGCTCAGTGGGTTAGAGCCTCTCCCTTCGGCTCAGGTCATGGTCTCAGGGTCCTGGGATCGATCCCCACATCGGGCTCTCTGCTCAGCAGGGAGCCTGCTTCCTCCTCTCTCTCTCTCTGCCTGCCTCTCTGCCTACTTATGATCTCTGTCTGTCAAATAAATAAATAAATAAAATCTTAAAAAAAATATGAGGGCCAATAATGGGCATTTTTTCTCTATTCCTTCATGCATGACACACAAAAAGTTATGAAGTCTGCCTTATTTTTTTAAATGTAAAACCATCATCATCATTATCACTATCACTCATTGGTTGACATTTACCGGTCATGTACTATTTACATAGTCCTATGTTAGAAACTGACAAAAAGAAATCCTTCCTTTGAGAGGATTCAAATCTAATCAGGAATATGTGACACATAATACCAACAAGTGAAAATAGTAATACGTTTATTTTTAATTTTGGAAGGAATATTTCTAAAGAATTATTCGTGATAAGGCAATCTCTGCAGTCTTAGGGGCTACATTCAACTAGGATCACTCATGTAAGTGTTATGGGCATTTCATGAGTGGTCTTAACAGGCTGTCACAATTCTTACTTCTGGGACAATCTAGGAAAGGTCCCACCACCGTGAATTCTGCCACCTGGATGCAAGGGTAATCATTAAATAGGACCTACTTTGAATTTCTAATATTATACTTATACATTTTTTTTAAACCTATGTATTTTTCCTTTTTTCCCTTCATATAGACAAAAGAGAGAACTTCCTGATTGTTGTCCTTCACTTATACTTAGGTCCCAGTCTTTCCTTCCTTCACTGGGAGCTCTCTTCTCCACCTCCCTTATCCTAGTTCCTTCCCACCAACATTTAGGTATCCTCAAGTCAATTTCTCATCTCTAATAAGAGAATTACTCTCAACTTGATAGCATCATTTATTTATCTATTACTCTCTTCTCCTTTCTACTCCACTTTATTTTTTTCTATTTTTTAAGATTTTATTTACTTATTTAACAGAATGGGAAAGGGAGAGAGTGTGAGCACAAGCAAGGGGAGCCACAGAGGCAGAGGGAGAAGCAGGCTCCCCTCTGAGCAAGGAGCTTGACGTGGGGTTCAATCCCAGGACCTTGAGATCATGTCCTAAGCCAAAGACAGACACTTAACCCAGTGAGCCACCCAGGTGCCCCTCTACTCCACCTTAAAGAACAGTTCTCTTCTCTTCTCAATAAGCATCTCCTCTCCAACATATACTTTTTTTTTTAAACAGGATCCTAAGTTTTCCCCAAATATGTGGTGACACTGAATTCAAGGATAGTTATCCCATTTTCTACCAGCAGCAATTGATTTAGGAGGGGACACATTACCTAGTTCTGCCTAATAAGGCAGGAGAACTCTGGTAGAGGACTATTGGCAAGCCCTCTCTGCCCTTGAATGACTTGTGTGAGAAGTGATGCCTAAAGCTGTGATAGTCATCATAGAAGTAAGGAGAGGCAGTGCAACACAATGGTTGAGAGTATGAACTCTGTAATCCAATGTTCAAATTCTACCTTCTCAGTATGCTGTCTTATGACTTGGGCAAATTAATCTCTCTGTCTTGACCTTTCCCACCTGTAAACTAACAATGATGATAAAAATTTTAACTCCCTGATGCTTAAGTGAGGCTTAAATAAGTTAACTTTTCTGAAACAGTGGGACTGGTAGAGAGCTAGATACACCTGAGAACAAAACCCAGTAGAGTGAGGAGTAGACAGGGGGATTAAAAGTCTGGGTTCTGGAGGCCACCAGCAGTTCACCAAGCCACTGAACTATCTACTTCCAGATAATTTGTCTTGGAACTAAAAAATTCCTACTTTTGAAGCTACATTTAGTAAGACATTCTGTTATTTTCAACTAAAAGCATCCTAACTGGTATGTCTCACTCTACTAGGTTTTTTAAAAATATATTTCATTTTTCTTTTGTCCTGTTTGAAGGTGCCATGAGCTTTCTCTACCCCTTGCCTTATAAGGGACTTGTAACTGTTCCATTGCTATGCCCACTCCCCAGTCATTTCATCAAATTTCATGGCTTCAATCACTGTATAAGGACTCCCAAATAAAAATATATAATACAGATCTCTCACCTGAGCTCTAAATTCTTATATAAAATGATTATTGTATGTCCATAGATATATCAGAGGCAACTCAAATTCAACATTTTCAAATTCATTATCTCTCTTCCCATCAACTCCAAGGCAAGTCTTCCATTCATACTTTCTTCCTTGGTGAATGCACCACCATACCCCTGGTGGCCAATGCCACAAATTTGGGTATTATCCTCAGTTCCATGTTTCCTTTATCCATTCATATCCAAATCAAGTCTTGCCAAAAAATTCCCAGCACAGAGATCACTAAAGCTGGGGCAGAGTGTGCAAAGGGGAGATTAGAATGAAGATTAGGTCAGGGAGGTAAAGTAAGGCCAAATCACAAAGGCCTTCTAGACCTCTGGCTTTTCACTTGGTAAGATGGGAAGCCATGGAAAGAGGAGTGGGTTTTAAACAAAGGCATAACATAATCTGCCTTCTTTTTTGATAACAGACTGGAGATTAGTAAGGACGAAAACAGGCAGGCAAATTAAAAGGTTATTAAAATTATGCAGATGAGCAATGAAAGCAGTTTGGGCGAGGGTTTAGATGTTAGTAATAAGTGACTGATTCCATTTTGGACATAATTTGAAGGAAGAGTCAATATGATTTGTTAACAGATTTATGTGAGATGAAAGAAAAAGAGAGGGAGCAAAGATTACATCAAGGGTTTGGTCCTGAGTAGCTGGAAACATGGAGTTATAGTTAACTGAGATTGGGAAAGATTACATGAAGAGCAGATTTGGGGAGGGTCTGTTAGATGTTTATGTTGGAATATGTTGTTTGAGATGTCTATTAGTAATCTAAGTGGAGTGTCTGAGTAGACTATTCAGTAGAATTCTGGATTCGGGGCTGGAAATATAAATTTGGAAATCGTTAGTACATAGAAAAAATATAAGATCATGAACTTGATGCATAATAAAGGGATTGAATGTAAAGAGAAAAGAGAAATTGTCTAAGGGCTGAGCCCAGGAGTATACCAGTATTCCTTAGAGCCTCTGCGGAATAAAGGGAGATTGGATAAGATAAGATAGGAAAGGCAGGAGAATGTGGTATTCTAGAAGCCTAGCAAGGAAAGCTGGACAACGATGTGGAAATAAACAACTACGTCAAGGTTGCTGAGACGTCAGATGAGATGAAGATTGACAAGTGACCACCAGATTTAGCACCATTGAGGACAATGGTGATCTACGTTAGTTACATTCTACTTACTTTATTTTTTACTTTTTTTATTATGTTCACTTAGCCAACATATAGTAGTACATCATTAGTTTTTGATGTAGTGTTCAATGATTCATTAGTTGCATAAAGCATTCTACTTACTTTTTTTTCATTTAGATTTTTACCTCTTTGGGGAATTCCTCTGTGACCCTGCCAAAGCGAGTTAAAAACCCCTTAATGTGCACCGTATCACACCTGTCATTTTACACTTATCCTAAGGTTTTAAAGTTCCCCTTTTACTTATCCATCTTCTCTAAACTATATATGCCTCAAGGGCAAAGACTTGAGTGTGATCACTGTTGTACTTTGCACAGTAACTGGCAAAGAGTAGGGATGGTATTTGCCAAATAAAACTTTTAATTGCATTGTCTCTCATTTGTGCCAGAAGAGGCCATCTCTGCCAGGTTAAAAAAAAGTAAAAAAGAGAAAAAAAAAGGGTGGATAACAGGGAGTAGCCAGATCTAGTAAGTATCAGTGACTCATCCTTGGATGACAAAGACTAAGGTTTTCACCTCATTTGGTTTATTTCCGATTCAGAGAAGCTTGTTATGACAATCCAAAATGAGCTTCTAATGGAATATTTAGGTGTGCCGTTTACCTGGGGGCAGGAGAACAGCCCATAGCCAGCTAAGCAAATTAGTGAGCAGGTGTCATTAGTCAGCCATGCCCACCTCAGAAGTACCTTATCAGTGGATGGATGGTTTGTAATTTTCCTAAAGTTTTCACAAAAGAAGGGTTAACCAAGGGAATGAGATGTCTGTAGTTCAATTCTACAATCTTCTAACTAGAAAGTTGGCCAAGGCTTCATTGAAACCAAGTGTTTTGTTGGAATCAAGTATTATGAATTTGTTTCCTTACTATTTCTAGAGATTTATAAATTATTTTTTGTATTTCCCTTTAGTGTGGAAAGATTCCTAAAAACAAGCTATAGGACTATTACAATAATGATTAAGTTAGCAACTACGTAATAATGTTACTGATAACCAAAAGATTCAATAGTACTGTAGTAGGTCATTTTGATTTTAAAGTAACTATATGGTATACACTAATGAGGAAACCTAGTCTAACTTTAGGTTTTGTTTAGAGGACTTACAGAAGACTGGTTAAGTCAAATTTATTTCCATAATAAAGAGCAGAACTTATGCCACAGTGCAGTGAGGTAGAAGAGACAAGGGCAAGGACTACAAACCAAAACACCTGCAACAACAACGCAAATTCTGACCTTATTATCAGCGTTTAAACCACTTAGCAAAAAGTAGCCTCTCCCTACACCCATCCCTGTTCTGTTATCTATAGAACTTTTTTCATATTTTACTCCATCAAAATGATCCCAAGTATCTGCTTGTTTGTTATCTGTTTCTGTGGTCCTCTTACTTTTCTTTCCCCCAAAAAACTGTTGCTTTATAAAAACAGTATTTTCTGAAGATACGACCTTTTATTGACTACTCCATCCTCTGTGTCCAGAATGCTGCTTAGTATGCACTAAGTGTTCTGTAAATAGGAGTTGAACAAATGAGGAAAGAAATGAAACAACTACTCAAATAATGCTACATACAGTATTGCTTCTTTCAAAATGCCATTGGCTTCTGCAATAATACTTTTTATTATTAAAGTGCAATACAATTTTGTAGCCACTTACATAGTAACCTCAAGGATTTTTTTTAGAGTATTGATAATTTATTAAACATTCAGAAAAACTTCACTATCTTGAACTGTTTGGCCACTTTAAACTCTGTTTTAAAAAAAAAAGTATTCTTTTGCATTTATGTCATTAGATATTTTACCAACTTACCGCCAGATTGTGTGTCAGACATCAAGAATCTGATAATCAGAAGTAATGATCCCCCATCTGTTGATAAAACAAACACGATGAAAGTCTTAACAATACAACATGGCATCTACTAACTAGACAAACTTTCAGTTCTGATCTCATCTTTGTTATTCTTTTCTCTTGCTCACTATACTCTAGCCACATTATCTCCCTCTTCTTATCCCTTAACACCCCGTAGATTCACTCTACATTATGTACTTTCTTCCCCCTAATACCTCTAGCTATCCTTTGCCACATTAAAATTTTTTTATCTTTAAAAAAATAATTTTGTTTAAAATTTACTTTTTGTTTGAGTACATTTGTCCCACCACATTACATTAGTTTCAAGCGTACAACTTAGTGATTTGACAAGTTTATCCATTGTAGCTCCCACTGTCCTATTACATCATTATTACAGTATCATTGACTACATGCCTTATGCTGTGACTTTTAATTCCTGTGACTTACTTATTCCACAACTGAAAGCCTGTATCTCTCTCCCCTTCACCCATTTAAGGATTTTTTTTAATCAGCTAATACTTAACTTTTCTCTATCTACAGTCCCAAATACCTCCCCAATTCCAATTTAAGTACTCAAGAAAAGCATCTCCAACTTATGTCAACATCTTACATTACATAGCTCTGAAATTAAACTAGTATCTCAATTTTCTTCCCCTTTCTTTCTTCTCTCCCTCCAGTTTAACCTCCTCTTGAATCAATCCATCTACCTTCTATAGCAATCAGGAAATTTGTCATGACAAATGAAATATGGTTATCTAAGATGTTAATAAGGGAAACTGGATATGCTATATATGGAAATTCCCTTCTGTCTTTGTAACTGTTATATACATCTAAAACTGTTCTAAAATTTTAAGAAAGATTGGGTTAATAAAAACTACTAAATTCTAGCTTGTGTTCAGGGTGCCTGGGTGGCTCACTGGGTTAAGCATCTGCCTTGGACTCAGGTTATATCCCAGGGTCCTGGGATTGAGGCCTCTCCCACCCCCCCAGGCTCTCTACTCAGTGGGGAGTCTGCTTTTCCCTCTACCCCTCCCCCATCGCTCATGCTTGTGCTGTCTCTGTCTCCATCTTTAAAAATGTCTAAAAATCTTAAAATAAAATCTTAATAAAAAATTTCGGGGCGCCTGGGTGGCTCAGTGGGTTAAGCCTCTGCCTTCAGCTCAGGTCATGGTCTCAGGGTCCTGGGATCGAGCCCTGCGTTTCGGGCTCTCTGCTCAGTGGGGAGCCTGCTTTCTCCCCTCTCTCTCTCTGCCCGCCTCTCTGCTTATTTGTGATCTCTCTCTCTGTCAAATAAATAAATAAAATCTTTAAAAAAAAATTTCTACAAGTCTGCAGACGTATTTGTCAAAATATTATAGCCTTTCTTAACCATGTTTCTATGGTAATCATAATTTAAAAGTCTGTTTTCTGGTGATGTAACAACTAATATAAGAATCTGGTGCACAGACCTCGGTAAATGTCCATGAACAATCAGCAAATTTAAAAATTCTGCATGGGACGCCTGGGTGGATCAGTTGGTTGAGGGGATGCCTTTGGCTCAGGTCATGATCCCAGCGTCCTGGGATCGAGTCCCACGTGGGGCTCCTTGCTCCGCAGTGAGCCTGCTTCTCCCTCTGTCTCTGCCTGCCACTCTGTCTGCCTGTGCTCACTCGCTTTCTCCCTCTCTCTCTGACAAATAAATAAATTTTTTTAAAAAATTAAAAAAAATTCTGCATGGATTGTCATTTTTATCATGCCAGGTTTTGCATATTAAGCTGATTGCTGTCTTTTCTCTAGAAACTATGAGAACATTAATAAAGTCCTGATTTAACATGCTATTTTTTTAACATGCCATTTTAATATCTGATACTTTGATGTTAATCCCTAATATGGTTAAGTCAGTAAATATATATATATGTATACATATACATATATATATTAAAGATTTTATTTGACAGAGAAGGAGAGAGATCACAAGTAGGCAGAGGGACAGGCAGAGAGAGAGAGAGAGGGAGAAGCATGCTCCCCGCTGAGAGCCTGATGTGGGGCTTGATCCCAGGACCCTGAGATCATGACCTGAGCCAAAGGCAGAGGCTTAACCCACTGAGCCACCCAGGCACCCCAATACATATATTTATTGATGGAGAGAGAACATTTAGCTTTCCTTTTATTCGTTTCTCTCTTGTTGGATTTGCTACATGAACTTGTATTCTTTCTTTTTTGAAGATTTTATTTGAGAGAGAAAAAGCATGAGTGAGCACAAGCAGGGGGAGGGGCAGAGGGAGAAGATTCCCCTCTGAGCAGGAGCCCTATGAGGGGCTCTCACCCAGAACCCTGGGATCACGACCTGAGCCAAAGGCAGACAGACAACCAACTCAGCTACCCAGATGCCCCATGAATTTGTATCCTTAATGGAATATTTTAAATTCAAAAAGCAGTAAAAAATTGTTACAGAAATATCAATCTGGACAAAACTGACTCATCATTGATGTATATAATCCTGTTGATGGACATTAATGGTAGTTTGTTTTTTAGAGAATTCCATAAGGAATAAATATTATAGATGGGAAAAAAAGACAATCACTGAAAACTTATATTTGTAAAGCTTCATCTGTGAATTAACTGCATAGACTTATGGTATCTTGAGATGGTACAAGTTAGTAAGATTTTGAACCTCAATTTTGGCCTTTGGTCGTAAGTGATTTTTTGCTATGAGAGTTCTTTTTCATTTATTTTTTTTCCATTAGCAGGAACTTTCAGAGGAACAATTATTTATGGTTTTAAAATTGCTGCCTTGCTACTATTTATATTCATTAACTGCTAAACTCTCAGGGAATATGTGCCTCAGGGAACTGGGGTAATGGTCCATGCTAACCAAGTGCAGCGATAAAATGTTTGACAAATAAAACTTTCCACTTCTACTTCCCTTTTAGGAAATTTATTAGCATTTACAACCCCCATGATGTTAGGAACCAACACTTATTAGAAACCACTTCGTGTAGAAATACTACTGGCTTAATCCCAACTCTTGAGACTGAAAGGACCAGCTGGCATTAAGTACAAATGGACTTTATTCTTATTCTCATCTACTAGAGTCACCTAGACTTCTTTAATGTAGGAGTGAATATAGCAGTTACTAGTTCATGAGAGAGCCACTATTTCTAATCATTTCAGGAGTACCTGAAAGTCTTGGTGAAAGACTTTGCTCTCCACAAGTTTCTTCAGAAGTAAAAGGCGTTGATCATATAATGAAGTGGCCAAGCTTTGATCCAAAAGTAAATGATATTTTTGTTGTTGTTGTTGTTGTTGTTATGAAAGAGAAATTAAAACATGTAACCTTCACCCATCTATTAAGGCACCCATTTACATAAAAGATATAAAACTGATTATTATCGAGTTTAAAGATTGTGGACATTTGAGAAAGTTTTTGACTTTCTGAGTCTCGTTTACCTTATCTCAGAGAAATGGGAAAAACGATAGAAATCTCATAGGTCACTGTAAGGAAAAAATTTTTTAAAAACAGTGTATGTTAAAATCCTCTTAAAAATGTAAAGCACGTGTTGAGTATTCTTCATGACATATTATCTAGTAGATCTAGAAGGATGAGAAAATTGTTTTCGTCTTTTTTTTTTTTTACTACTTTTGCCACCTAACCCATATGAGTACAATACCAATAAAAAAAGATTGCTTAACTGTTTTAATCATGAACAAAACCTCCCATTGTTAGTCTTTCAAGAAAACTGAAACAAATGACTCAGTAGAAACCTCTGTGCTTTCATTATTTTCTTTGGTATATACAACTCGTGGGTTTACAAAGACAGCGGGTACTAAATATTCAGCTTAATACAAGGTTTTTAAATTAGTATTTCCTTTCAAACTGTTCTGCATAATTAGTGCCAAATTAGACTTTTTATTACATACTCATTTCTTCATTTGGATTTTGTAATAAAAACCAAACCCCCTTTTCCCAGTGTGTTTGTGTGTGTCTATGTATGTCCATGTGAGTTTGAGTATTATACAAAAATTTTTCCCCCAAGCAGATGATCATCAACTACTTCCAATAATTTGTAACGATCATGATTAAATTAACTTTAAGAACAACATTTAGGGATGAAAAACAGGTATCTTACTGTAAAAAGAAATGTCTTACAAAAACAATGAATTCTGTTACGCTGAAAAGAAATTAAAAAAAAGAAATGTCTCAGTAAATTCTTCTTGAAAAATCATTAAGTTCTTTAGTTCTCATGAGAACTTAATAGTTTCTATAGGTTTTTCTTTTTTGTTTTTAGATTCTGTAAGTTTTATGAAAGTCACCATTTCTGCCATTTATTTAGAAAGAGTTTTAGGTAAATATAATTTTTGAATATTAGTTAACTGTATTATGCAATTATGACTTTTTTCCCTTAAATGTTGAATATTATCCATTCATCAGCTACAGACTGACCAAATCCCTATATTCATTTTGTCTACATTTTGCCCATCCAACACAGATAAGGCATGTGCATTTTTCCTGGTTGGGAAAACACTTATTTGTTATTTAATTCTGAAAGTTAAAATTGAGAAATTTCAGGGGTGCCTGGGTGGCTCAGTGGGTTAAAACTGAGAAATTTCAAAACAGCAGAGTCCTGCAAATTATATAGCTGGAATATCTATAATACTGCCCTAAAATTGTTCAGTTATTAATAAACATACATCCATTAACTGCTAACTTACCAAATTCATACTACTCAGCAGCACAGTAATGCTGACTAATAAAAAAAATCAGCATTTTTAATAAGCAGTATGGTATTCTATGATCTGGTCATGAAAATAATCAGGTGTTCACATGCCCCAGGTGAGTGCTAATAGGTGCCTCCCAGTTCTTGCACCACCTTTACTTCTCCTGGGACAATGAGTTAAGGGTTAGAGAGGACAATGCCATCTGAATTTTTAGTCTCTTTGCCTTGTCCTTCAGAAACTGAGGCCAGCCTGTTGATCGTCATTTGGTAAGTAAGTTGATTTATGCCTTTGGAGGAGAAGGCCGTCATCAGAGTGGTATCAGACTCAGGTTCTAGTTTAAGTCTAACCTTTAAAAAAAAAACAGGAACTGGTTGAGAAAATTAATTGGTTACTACAACACATTGAAAATTTCAAGCAATTTATTGATCACTGAAGTTCTACTGAAAGTATGAGGCAAGTCTGGATCAAGAAACATAGACTCCAGCAAACCCAATAACTGCCTTTAATCCCTAGGTTGTGTTAGAATTCAGGCCTCGCACTGTTCTCTCTCCCAGGAAGGCTAAACTATACAAAGCATAAATCCTGACTTCAGATGCTAGCTTCACAGAGATAGCATATACGTGGATGCAACAAGAAAATAATTAAGACTAAAGTTACATATTTCTCTCTTAGGGACATTCGGAATTTAAGAAAACTGAAAGATAAACGTGGGAATGCACGAGGAAAAGTTTACTCAAAAAGTTGGATTTTAAAGGTCTTCGAGTGAGTAAATATTAGTCAATGATTCTCAACCCTGGCTGTGCATTTGAATTGCCTAAGGATTTTTTAAACAACTACATGGGCCCCACCCTCAAAATGTCTGATTTAACTGGCCTGGGGTGGGGCCCAGGAGAGTTTTACAAAGCTCTCAGGTGATTTTAATGGGCAGGCAGGGTTGAGAACCTTGGAGTCAGACAATGAAGAAGAAAAAAAGGAAGAGGCAAAGTAGAAGTTTAGGAACACGGGCCAGTCCATTCACCCATTTACTCATTCAATAAAAACATTTATTGAGTGTCTACTCCATGCTCGTCATTGAACTAGGTGGTGGGTCAAAGTAAAATGATTGAGAAACGATGCTTGGAGTTTTCTGTCTAGTAAAGAGATTCATGTATGAACGCGTTATTCCAATGTACCGTGATACTTCACAGAACATTACAGGACAGTGATTATCTTCTGTTTTGTTGCTTAGTGGACCGGTTCGCAAACTGGTAGGCAAATAAGAATCTCCTGAGGAGCTTTAAAAAGTAATGTTTTCTGGGTCCCACACCCAGAGACTCTGATTTCATTGGTTTGGGAATCCAAATTTAAAATAAAAACACAAAAACAAAACGGATTACTTCCCTGGGTTATTTCAATACACAGTATTGGGTGAGAGGAGCTGGCAAAGTAGAAGTAGAAGGTGCATTTGGGAGTCAGGTTACATTGCCAGGCAAAACAAGACTTAGTGAAGCCTTGAATTCAAGGCAGAGGAGCTAGAAATCACTGCGTCTAAGTTTCAATGACCCAAGGAATGGGCAATTTGTAGAAGCGCTTTCTGGCAACCAAAGGCAGGATGGAATATGGGATAGAATTCCTGAAGGCGATTTATCATTACTCAGAGTGGCCATAGTGCTTAGGACCCCAAGAAAAAAAATTTTTTTAAAGATTTTATTTATTTGAAAGCTATCGAGCAAGCTAGATTAATAGAGGGAGAGGGACAAGCAGACTCCACGCTGAGCCTGGGGCCCCATGTGGGACTCAATCCGAGGACGCCAAGATCATGACCTGAGCCAAAATCAAGAGTCAGACACTTCAGCGCCTGAGCCACCCCGGCAGCCTCCTCCCCCAAAAGAAAATGTTTTAATTTACTTTAAAATCAGAAGAAAAAAACTTTTAAGTCAGTGAAAATGTTTTAATATATAATATTAACATACTGTTTTGTTTTTACCAGCATAGTCAGAAAGTAAACTTTTTGGTGTTTTGGGGGGGCCGTGGGGGGAGATTGGGAAGGGAGGCAAAGGTCCTCTAAGATAAAAGTGTTTAGGTCAATGGATGTCGTAATGCAGTCCTGGGTTAACGGAGGACCCGGTCTCAACTAATTTTTAATTTCTATTAAATATATGATTTGTACAAAGATACATGCTTTCCTATTCCTCTAAATTAGCTCCACCTGCACTGTGCAGAACCAGAATTTAAAGACCAAGTCTTTTATCTTCTTAGAATGCTTAGTTCCATGGAACAGAGAGCTGACTGAATCAAAAATTTTTGTATCAAAGGGCCCTATACTTTAAAAGGATACATGGTTTCCCTCTCTCTAGAATGCCTTTACCCCTTTTGTCCAACTGGGGAACCCCTAATTATGCTTCAAAGCTTAAGACATTAAAATTCTGTGTGTCATCTTCTCTAGCCTCTCCTGCCACCCACCTAAAGTAATCATTATGACTTAGCAATCCATCAATATTTGGTTCATCCACTAATACTGCATACTCACCATGCACTGCAGCTATGTGTGGGTCTGCGCCTTCCAACGGGACCCCAACATCCTGGTTTATTCACTTCTGTGTTCTGATGCTAGGACATCATTCCTAACATACAAAAGGTACCCCAAAATGTCTGCTCATTGATGTAGCAGATCAATATATTACTAAATGTCATACTCTACAAATTTGAACCATTTTTGGAGAAAAGTTAAGCAAATTAAGTAAAGTTCTGGATAGCAACATTGTTTTAAGGAAATCAAATTATTTCTCAAAGAATTCACTTTCCGTAGGTTAAGATATAGACAAGTAATGATCTCACAGTTCTTGATCAATCTCAAAGAATTTTTGTTTCTTTATACATTCATAATTGACAGTTCCAAAACTTGGGGAAAAAAAATCATTCCTTGAACTTTATTTTGACAAGATTTTGGACATTACAGCATATGCTGTGCTTCTCTTCCTGCCAGAGTTGGAAGATGTATAAACCAGCATTGGCCACACATCTGAAGAAACTCAAAGAATGTAAACTAATCATTCTAAAATCTATGATAACCTTTCTCATAAACTTTTAACAGATCCATCTGTTCACATTTAAAATCCACTTCCTTTATTTCAAGTATGATCAGACCAAAGATCTGGCTGTTCATTTGTATTTTCCAGGAAGCCCCAGGTTCCAAAGTGCTATTTCAGCTGGGACGCTTATATTAAAAGCTGGTTAAAGAAAGAGGAGCATTTGAATTATTTTTAATCTATGAGCTAGTTATTTTCAATCTAGTCCCTAAAGAGGAAGTGTATGCCCGGTAAAATGGTCCACTACACTTGAATCTTATTGTGCTAGTTCTGCCTCTCCAGGAAGTATATTATTGCTTTTTACCTTAACTTTTTTTTTTTAAAGATTTTATTTATTTATTTGACAGACAGAGATCATAAGTAGGCAGAGAGGCAGGCAGAGAGAGAGAGAGAGGAGGAAGCAGACTCTCCGCTGAGCAGAGAGCCCGATGCGGGGCTCGATCCCAGGACCCTGGGATCATGACCTGGGTCGAAGGCAGAGGCTTTTTTTTAAAAGATTTTATTTATTTATTTGACAGACAGAGATCACAAGTAGGCAGAGAGGCAGGCAGAGAGAGAGGAGGAAGCAGGCTCTCCACGGAGCAGAGAGCCCGATGCGGGGCTCGATCCCAGGACCCTGGGATCATGACCTGAGCCGAAGGCAGAGGCTTTAACCCACTGAGCCACCCAGGGGCCCCTAGGGCATTCTTGATGTTAAAGGAAATTATTAATCTTCTGTGAAGGGAATTAGTGACATTGGAGATCATCACGCCAGCCATCTCATTTTTTAGGTTAAAAAAACCAGCATGGAGCAGTGGTTAAGAACATGGGCTCTGGGGCTAAAACTACCTGGGCTCAAATTTGATTTCTACCACTTATTACTTGAGCCTTCTGTATCCAATTTCTTTAGTAGTAGAGGAGAGGGGGTACATAGTGTCTGCTTTCTTGCTATGAGAATGAACACAACTAAAATGCTTAGAACAGCAGCTGGCACGTAATCACTGCTCAGTAAGTGCTGGCTGTAAGCACAACACAGTTGCATGTTGCCAGTTGCAGAAACTCGGCTTGGCATTGGTGGAGAGAGACTGACTTAAGATTTCCAGTGCTTTCCCATTCTGGCCTTGGTGTTTATACATGCGTTAAGTAATATTTAACTTTTCTTTTTCTTTGCTTTTCTGTTTGGTTTGGATGGTCTTCTGGTCACTTGTATAACTCACTGATTAGAGGAATAATTAGTCTTTCAAGAAAATCTTTTTCTCTGAAGATTATAGAAGCTATTCTACTTGTATCAGTAGCAAAACTGACTGAAGCAACCAATATACTGAGATCCCTGCATGTTGAAAGGCCATGGATACTAAGCCTTATTTTGGGGACCTCCTAGCAACTGACAGCAGCAGACCGTCATGCAAGGGCAACCTGGGCTCAGAATACCCTCTGGCTAAACAGAGGATTGTTCTCACTGAGAACAGTTGGCCTGTCAGCTCTTACCTCTGGGCTCAGAATCTCCTGTCCTTTCAGAAAATGTTCAGACCCAAGGCCACACATACACTCCCAAACTCACCCTGACACCTGTGGTCTGTAGGAACTGTCCTCATGATGTGGTTTTGGAATATAGGTGAAGTTCATGGGTTGGAGCCCAGAGCCAATGAAGAAATAATTCTTGAAACATCTTTGGTACAAAATGGTAGTTTATTAAAGCACGGGACAGGACCCCATAGGCAGAAGAGCTGCTGTAGGGTTGCTATCAGAGGTGGCTGATTATGGAGGTAAGGAAAAAGAGTGGCTTTGAAAGAACTTTCATATGCTAAAGACGACCTAGAAGAATATGGAGGGACATTGTCACATTAAGGCTGTTTACCCCCAAGGCATTAACCCTAGGATAGTTGGGAACTCCCTGGAGGAACATGACAGTCCACCCACTTCCATTACTTGTCAAAGGGCTGAATGCTCTGTTCTTACAAATTGCTAAAACATTTGTAAACTGAGGGAGACTCAAGTCTTGCAGGATTGTGGTCTCTATGTAAGTTTAATGATTTGTTTTTCCTTTCCTTACCCTCAGGGCAGCCAGGAGTGCATGAGGAATGTCACATATATTCTATGGGGGGTTTGTAGGGGGGTGTCAACTTCTGCTTTGTCCTCAGCATGGCTTCTGTTCCCTCCTCATTCCCCCTTGAACAATTTTGACCCTTAAAACTTTAAGATTGTTGGGGCGCCTGATGTGGCTCAGTGGGTTAAAGCCTCTGTCTTCAGCTCAGGTCATGATCCCAGAGTCCTGGGATCGAGCCCCACATCGGGCTCTCTGCTCAGCAGGGAGCCTGCTTCCCCCTCTCTCTCTGCCTGCCTCTCTGCCTACTTGTGATTTCT
>PISX010014494.1:0-52870 GCA_004024625.1 Mellivora capensis
GGGGAAGCACGAGGCCGGAGACTGGCATTCCCCGGCCTCCCGGCTCCCCGTGACGTGCGGTAATCAGGACGGCGTGGCGTTGGTGAGAGAGTAGGCAGACGGGCCAGTGGGTCAGAGAGACAGACCCACCGAGTGCGGTGACTGACGTTCGGCAGAGGAGCGCAGGCGGCGGCTTCCGCAGATGGTGCTGGGACACGTGCGAGATGAGGAGTCGAGAGCCAGACCGCGCACCTTCACGGAAGCTGACCCAAAGCGCATCACAGACCGAAATGTAAGACGTGAAACGGCAAAACTGGGAAATACAACAAGAGAAAGGGCAGGTGACCTCGGGTTGGCAGGGAGTATTTACATAGAACAACACCAAAGGTATTCACAAAAAATTGATAACTTGACTTCTTTTAAAATATAAAATGTTTTCTCTACGAAAGATGCTGTGAAAAGAATAAGACAAGCCAGAAACTTGGAGAAAATACTTGCAAAACCCACCACTGGACAAAGGGCTGCTACCCAGACTGTAGAAAGAAACAAACAGCAGAGTTCAAGAATCCAGTCTGAGCCGACACCCCACCAGAAAAGAGGCAGAGGCATGAAGCACTGGAGAAGACGCCGCTAGTGTACGTCATTAGGGGGCCGCACGTTAAAACGAAGAGATGCCACTCGCATGCATGCAGACGGCTCTAAGCCTAGTCACCGGCCTGCCAGAGGCCGGTGACAGTATGAGCAGCCGGAGCTCTCGTTCACCGCTGGTGGGGACGCGGGACGGTGCCGGCACTTGGGACGACAGTTTGGTGATTTATTACAGAATCGAATGTACTCTTACCTTGAGACTCAGCAGCTGTGCTCCTTGGCAGTTACCTGGAAGAGCTGAAAACTTCGGTCCACGCTGAAGCTGCTCACGGATGTTTGCAGCGGCTTCGCTCCATCACCAGGAACAATCGAGACGCCTGTCTCCGGGTCCCACGGAACACCATCTGGTGTTAAAAAGGAATGAGCTACCATGCCATAGAAAGACCTGAGGGAACCGCAAATGCACGTTACCAGGAGAGAGCCAAGCTGAGAAGGTGACAGCTGTGTGACGTTCTGGAAAAGGCAAAACTCTGCAGACGTAGGAGGACCGGTGGTTGCCAGGAGGGAGGACAGTCGGAGCAGGCAGGACGCTCAGGGCAGCAGAGCGTGTGACCGCACAGTGATGGACACCTGTCCTTGTACAACACAAGAGTGAGCCCTGGCGGGCCCTGCGGACCCTGGGTGATGACACACCCTGTCAGTTCCTGGATTGTGACCAATGTCCCGGCTGGTGGGCCATGAAGACGGCTCTACAGGAATGAAGCCTCTCTGTTTTCTGAGCAGTGTGATTTGAAACTGAGACCTGAGATTGCTGGGAGGGAGTAGGGTGCACGGGAAGGGCCAGGAGAGAGGAGCCGGAGTGGACTCCTCACCGGGGGATGGGGGGAGTGCTGTGCTCCAGTCGCCAGGCCAGGGGCCCGCAGAGGACTGGGGCATTTGCGGGCGGGGTCTCAGACATGGCACTTTCCACGCAGCCTTCCTCGGGAAGCCACCACAGAACGCATTTCTCCAAACAAGGCAGTAGAGCGGGAAAGAGAAGTAGGTGCTCCAGAACAAAGGACGCTGACCAAGAGAGTGCCTGGGAGCCCCCAGGCCACCTACTGTGCCGGTCACCAGGCCCGGAGTGCGGTGAGGAGGCTGCAGGGTGTCTGCCTGCAGGCAGAGGAGGCTGAGAACCCGACCAAGGACAGAGGACATTGAGGACTCCGTGATGAGTGTGTTGAAGATGAGGGAAGCCTTTCGAAGGAGCAGTTCTTAAGCCACAAAGAATGCAGATTTCTACGGGGAAGAAGCTGTCTGTGGTGGACACCTGCTGGATGGACAGCAACTACAGTCGCCCGGGGGCAACCCTGGTGTGCCCTCGCCAGGGCGTGTCATCTCTGGGACGGCGCAGTAAGGGTCATCTTTCCTGGGAGAACCCACATGGTGCACACAGCACATGCTAGTGGACCGTGGCTCTGACCAGTAGTGGGCTCTTCACAAAGTTTGGGGGAATGAAGAGTTACCCACGGATTTCGGGCCATGCAGGGCTGGTGCACCGAATCCCACGTGCTGCAGTGGGCAGGTGGAGAGTTCTCCTAGTCTTCGTGACATTACCTGAACGTTCCCGTCACCCCCGATTGTGATGGCTCTATACGCAGGGACCTCCAGTGTCTGGGCTGCAGGCGGGGTCCAGGTCACAGCCCAGGGAGGCCGAACAGAGGAACACAGGGTAGCACGAAGGACGGGCCCCTCCTTGGGGGATGGGGCAGGCTCAGTGCCGCAAACACAGGTTCCCACTGGCCAGCATCTCTCAGGGCAGAGGCAGGAAAGAGCTGCTCCTCGATGCCGGCCACTCCGTCCCCCCAAGGGCCCAGCGGACTGGCGAGGAATGTGGGATCTCCCTCCACGGTCAGGGATCCCTGGTCCTGTGGCTGTGTCTGTGGGGCGAGGGGGCGGTTGCAGCCCTGCCCTCCCGGGTCAGGCGTGAGTCTTGGGAGGGGGATCATGGGCAGGGAGGGGGCCGACCCTGGCTGTGTGAGCAGGAGAGCCTCTATCCGTCCGTCGCCGGGCGCTTACTGCGACAGCTGCAGGCTGAGGGGCCGGGCAGGGCCCTGATGGGGACCCAGGGAGGAGCAGCTCATGGCTGACCGAAGAGACCGCGGTCCTCTGAGGGACAGAGGGCTCAGCCGGCCCCGCTGCCCAGCAGCCCCAGGACGAGTTGGCCCCTGGGGAAGGTGGGCTCCGGCCCCGGGTCAGAGTGCTGCTGGCCTGTGCGCGGGTCGTGCATCTGGACCACAGCCGTGCCTTCGCGCAGGCCCTGCAGCCCCCCCCCTCCCTTTCTCCCAAAAGGTTAGAAAGCTGCAGGACGAAGCGGGGCAAGTAAGCCTGGGGCTGACCTGGACGCGAAGCCGCCGGCTGGGTGCTCTTGCTGGACACCGGCCACTCCGGCCACCTGCCTCCCAGCCTCGCGGTATGTGGTGTGACCCGAAGTAGTCTGAGTCCGAGGACGCTTGTGCCGGAATCTTCAGTCCCGAGAAGCTGGTTGAGCCGCTCCGGAGCCCACCGGGACCCCTTCCACGTGCGTCTGGAGGATCCGTCCAACGCCACCAGGGCTGCCTCTCACGGCCTTGTCTGCAGCTCTTTGAAGGCTGTGCAGGGTTTAAGCTGGATTAAAGGAGAGAGAACGGAACCGGCCATGCAGTTTTCCCTCCGGGGCCCCTGTCTCTGTCCATCGGGCAGGCAGCGTGTTTGTGTGTCACCCCTGTTCCCTGCACCCCTGCCGCCCCGGCCACCCATGTGACCTCGTGTCCGCTGACTCATGCGTTTGGGGGGGGCGGTAGGAAGTCCGTGAGCGCCCTCCCTGCACCCCCCCCCGCCCCCGCACTGCTCCTCTCCTGTGGCCTCCCCTTCCTGCTGGCGCACCTCTGCCCCCGCCCTTCGCAGCCCGCCTCACCGAGCCCTCACCGAGGCCAGCAGACCCAGCCTGGCTTCCTCTCTGCAGGGCTTGCTGGTTGAGTGTCAAATAAATTCCAGGCCTTAACCTTGAAAATGTCCTTCATTTGACTTCTCAGCTCCTTGACCTCTGGGCGGCAGGGAAGTGGTTAGACCAGGCCTTGGGTCCAGTGACCCCCACCAGGCCCTGGTATGCTGTTCCCGTGCCGCTGCCCTTGAGGGGACCAGCACCAGCTCCGGGGGCCCTACACAGCCTCCAGAGCTTGCCCCACCCCCAACCTCCACACAGGGGAGGCAGGTGGATTGGACTAGAGGGGAGGGAGCCGGGGCAGAGGCCGCCTTCCCGGGGATGCTCCCCACCCCTCATTCTTATCTTCCCTTGGCTTATCCAGTGGTTTCCTTCTCCCTTCTCCTAAGAACGGGCTGTTGGGATGACGGTCCGCCCTCATGGGGAGCCTGCAGGGACGACCGACCGGCTGCACACCTTGCGATGCTGCAGGAGTTCAGGCTAGTAGGGGTCAGACTAGAGGCCCGTCCTAGCTTGGCCCTGCTCCTGACAGAGCCTTGTAGACTTGGCCTGGGGTGGAGGAGCCCTTCCTGGCCCCTGACCGACATCCTCGTGCTCCCCCTGCTGCGTGATCACGCCTCCCCTTCCTTGGTCCCTTCCTTGGTTGCTGTGCCTGACGGCCCGGGTGGTGAGTCCTAGGACCCCTCCTCTGCCCAGCAGCCCTGGGAAGGGGGGCGGGAGGAAGGGCCAGGAGGCCCCGGGCGGGGGGGCAGAGATTGTGCTGGGAGGTGGGACAGTGGCGCCCGTGGTCAGTTGTCCGCACACATAACCCCAGGCCTCGGGGCCGTGACCCCAGTTTTCCTGCAGGTGGCGCCTCCGGTTAGTTCTGGGCCCGGCGGCCGCGGCAGGGCAGAGGCTGGGCTCTCCCGGGCCACACACCAAGGAGGGCAACTGCCTGCCCCCAGGGCCCGGGGAAGGCCACCCCACAGCTGGCGTCAGGGGCGTCTGCCCGTCCGCCTTGACCAGGCACCTGCGTCGTGACGTCCCAGGCCTCCCCAGAGGCGGGGGCCTCAGGGCAGGGTCAGGCCTGGCCCGCGGCTGTGGCCCCCTCTCTTCCCACCAGCCACCTATGCTGTCGGGAGCAGGTGCCCTTCGGTATCGCCCGCGTGGCCACCAGCCAGCCCAGGAGAAATGCTCCTGTCCCCGCACCCGGGTCTCAGAAGCAGCCACAGTGTGGCAGTGGGGCCAAGACGTGGCCCCAGGCCTCGTGGGCAGAAGTACTTGCGGGTAACCACAGGTGGTCGGCGGCGGGGGGCCGGCTGGCCTGCTGAGAGGAGCAGGACCAGACCTAGGCTCTCTGCGGTGTGAGGGTCAGGGTGGGGGCCCCACGCCGGGTCTAACGGAGGCCGTGCCATGTCAGCAGGGCCTGGCGGTGCCGCTGCACTGGGTCGGGGTGGCCGTGCGGTGCATGGGCCGCTGGGGCTCCTGGCGTCTGTCCTCTCGGGTGTCCAGGCCGAGGCTCTGTGCACCCCACAGGGCAGAACGCCGGGACCGTCTCAGGGCTTGGGGCTGCATGTTTCCCAGTACTCAGAAAGGCATGTTATGGGGCTGAGAACAGCTGGCCATGTCCTTGGGGAGCCAGAGGATCATGGGAAGCAGAGCTCACTGGGAAAGCACCCCTACCTCCCAGCATGAGACCATAACCTCCGCTTCTTCCTGGTTGGGAGCGCTGGGGCTGCCCCATCCCATCCCCCGTGCTCCCGGCGGGGCCCCATCGCTGCGCTGCTATATGGAGCGCGGTGCAGGCATGGGGGTGGCGTGCTGGGACAGGACCTCCAGGGCCGGCCCGAGGTTTTCCGCAGTCGCCGCAGGAAGGTTGGGTGTGTGCCCGGGAATGCTGTCCCCTGGACTTGGCTCCAAAGGGCCAGCACAGGCCCCTCCCTGCGATACTGCCCACCCCACTGACCTTCTGGGCGTGGGCGAGGGGGTACCTGTCCTGGAGGGGACCTCGGGAGGCCTGGGGGCTGAGAGGAGGCGTATGACAGAGCCCTCAGCGAGGTGGGCTGTGAGAACCTCTCTGTGAGCTCTGAGAGCTGTAACTCGGGGGTGACTTACAACTAGTTCCGTGGGGGAGAGCAGACGCTCTGGCGGACAGACGTCCCGCTTTCTGGTGGGGGCCGAGGACCACAGCACAGGGCGTATCTGATGAGGGTGGTGAGTGTCAGGACAATGAGGCCCCAGGAGGCCGCCTGGGGCCTCAGGCAAGTTGAATTTCCGTGGGCCTCTCCCTGCGGGTCATGTGGTGGTCATTGGTGCGAAGACACAACGGGGGGGCGCCCCAGCCGTCAGGACGCCCCCAGGACACGCCCCGCACAACTCAACTCACTGTCTCTGTGCTATGCCTCCAGAACGTTGGGCCACGTTCCAACATCTGGGTCTGGGTTCCAGACGGCTAAGCTGAATCGGCGGCTTCCAGAGGCTAAGCTGCCCCCAGGGCTGGACCCCACTGTCCTCGAGAGTCCCGGTTTCTGTTTCCTCTGCGGGCACAGTCCCACCTGGCGGGACCCCAGGCCAACAGCCCTGGCTTGTCACTCCGACTGCCAAGCCCCCCACCCCAGGGACTAGCAACTCTCCGATGCATCACGATCTTTGGGGCTGTTTCTCGGGGCCCGGGGCCGGGGCGTTGCTGCCTGGACAAGCAAACCCTGAGGGGCACTGAGGAGAGAAAGAATGACTCAGGTGTGGGCAAGTGCTGCAGCTGGTGAGACAAGGGACAGGGCTGGGGCCCTCAGGGGGCTGTCCTGTGGAGGGAGGGGCCAGGAGGAGGACATCGGGCCTGGGGGCCTGAAGGAGGAGGGGCTGGGCTGTGGGTGTGCACGACACCAGCAGGGAGCCGGGGCAAATCCGGGAGGACCTCTGAAGATCAGCACCAGAGGGGACAGGGACAGGGACACAGAGATTAGCCCCCTGCCTGGAGCACCCCTCCCGCCAGCTCGTGGTCACTCAGCTCAGCCCAGCGAGGGTGATGGATGGTCTCCTGTCCCCCTTCACGCCACTCCCCTGCACCTCTGGCCAGGCTTGCCAGCCCTGGTGACTCTGCTGGGACCCTGGGCAGGCCAGGCCAAGGGCTTGGCACTGGGCAGGCCTGGGGAGGCCCCAGTGTGTGGGGCAGAAAGCAGAGGCTTTAGGAACAAAGTCCAGGGACTGAGGGAGGAGGCTGCAGCCCTGTTTTCCCTTAGCCAGGGGTCACTCCATAGCTCTCCCATGGCCCTGCTAGGCAGCTCACAGTGGGCAAGCCACCCTCAGTCCCTGCTGCCTGGGGCCGGTCTGTCTAGAACCTGCGTGTGTCTTTGAAGGGGACACTTAGAGGGGAGAGCCCTGGGTCGAGAAGGAATCAGCACACGGGTCCGCACACAGGCCCACAGAGCTGATTCACCCCCTCCTAAGGAAATCTGTCTTCATCAGAGGCTCTGTGGTCGGGAGCAGGTGAGTCGGCTGGGCTGGGAGGGACGGTCTGCGGGGGGCAGGACCCCCAAACTGTCACCCTTCAAATTCCAAATCAAAGTCCTGCCTGCAGAGCCCTTCGTTCTGCCTTGTGCTGAATGGGTTTCCGAAAGTGGCTTCCAACTCCACTTAGAAAGTACAGAGCACACAGCCCACGGGGGCGAGGCTGGGAGAAGACAGGGCGGAGGGCCCCCTTTCTCACCTGTGCTCCCTGACTCAGCTGTGCAGCGTGGGCCCCTCCCTGCCCCTGCATACAGGCACTGTCCCAGCAGGCTCCGGCCCAGACTGCTCCTCCAGCCAATGCCTAGGAGTGACCCCAGAAGACCCCACCTCCCCACAATGCCGCCTGCCCTTCAGAAGGTCCCCTTCTGTGCATCCCAGCTCCTGGCACCTCTCCCCAGGCTGCCCCGTGGGGCCCCTTCTCCCGGGGTGGCTGCCTGCTCACTCAGGGCACCTCTTCCAGAGGCCTCCCTCCTGTCCACACGAAGCCTCCTGGGCACACGGGGACATGCTCACACCTGGAATGTCCCCAGCAGTCCTGGAGCTGACTCAAACCCCAGCAAGCTGCTCCCCGGTGGCGTCCCCAGGGCCCAGAAGGCATTTGGGGCAGGCTTGGCACCTGTGTGGAGCAGGTAGGCAGCCTCTGGCTAGTCCCCCTCCCCGTGCTGGCAGGGGTGGCCTGGCATTTCTGCCCCCAAGTCAGCCCTGCCCAGCTCTGGAGTGGGGAGGCTGCACAGGCCTGTGGGTGCAGAGGCTCCCTGTGGGGGCCCCCACAGTGACATGGGGGGCCCCTGCTGACCCTGAGTGGGTGGTCATGTTGAGGTCCCGGAAGCCTCCCCCCGTGAAGTCCCACACTCTCCAAAGGAGGGTTGGGGTCTGCTGGAACCCCCAGCCATACAGGGAACAGGGGCTCCCTGGACCCTAGGCCTCCCCTAAGGCTCCCTGGGCCTGGATCCTTAGCCCGGTCCAAGCGGAGGTGGTGAAGCGCCGCGAGCTCCGGTTGGCTGCCTGACTCCGCCCGGGCTCCCCTCTGCCTGCTCCCCGCGCCGGGAGGCCGCCGCTGGAGGGCGAGGAGGAGTGGCGCCACTGCCGCCCCGACAGTCCCCGGCGGCGCCGGGGGTGGCGGCCACGGCGCAGGTCCGAGCGGGGCGGGGCGGTGCACGCGCTCCAGGAGGGAGGGGGGAGGCGGGGGGCGGGGCCTGGCGGCGTCTGGGTCGTCAGGACAACCCAACCACCAGCCCATCTCCTGTGCCCAGCCAGGCGCAGCGAGCCCGGCTCAGGGGACCTGCTGGTCCGGCCGGGCGGGGTCACCGCAACAGGCCCGCCCTGGGCGCTCTGCCAGTTACGGGGTCCCAAGCCAGGTGCGGGATGCGCAAAGGCTCGGCACGGTCGAGTTCTGCCCGGCTGGAGGCGCGCGGGAGCACAGGGCCGCGGAAGGGGTCCCGGGTGGGGCCCACGTCCGCTGGGCGCCTGCACCTCCCATTCCCCCAGCCGGCCAGCTGCGCGCGTGGGGAGCCGCGCTCTCGCCCTGGAAAGACTGTTCTTTCCGCTGGGAACGCCCCGTGGGACCCCTGCCTCTCTGGGAGCGGCGGGGTCGCCGCAGAGAACCCGCTGCTTCCCCAGCGACCCGGGGGCGCGCGACGGAGACCTGCGGACGGATCCCCCTCCCCAACGCCGTCGCGAGTCGCCCTCAGGCGCACAGGCAGCCCTGAGCCAGGCACGCGCCCTCTGGGCACCAGGGGCGGCGCGGAGCACGCGAGGGTCGCCAGGTGCCCCCTCGGCAGGGCGCCCGCCCGTGTCCCCTCGGCGCCCGCGTCTCCTCGGCCCGGCCCGACCGGCTTCCTGCTGGCGTCGCCGGGACTTCCTCCCCGCCGTGCCGGGTGGCCACCGGGCGCCTGACCCGAGGCGGGGGGCGCGGGGCCGCGGGGGGCGGAGGGCCGGGCAGGGCCGGGAGTGGGGGGGTTGGGGCTGGCCCCAGAGCGGGGGTCCTGAGCTCCGACCCGCACGTCCTCTGGGCGGGCGCTCGCGGCCGCGGGGCCCCGGGGAGGGCGCAGCCCGGCCCCGTCCCGGGGGTCCGCAGTGCGCTTCCGCGCCGCCTCCGAGGCGCCCGGCTGCGGCCCGCGTCCGCGGGCGGGGGTGCCCCGCGCGCCCCTCCCGCCGCCCCGGCCCGCTCGCGGTGGCCGCCCCGAGCGGAGCTTTGTGACGTCAGGCGGCCGGCGGGCGGCGTCACGCGCGGGCTGACCCGGCGGCGGCGGCGGGGCGGGGGCGGGGGCGCGCGGGCCGGGACGCGGCGGGAGCATGGAGCCGCGGGCGGGCTGCCGGCTGCCGGTGCGGGTGGAGCAGGTCGTCAACGGCGCGCTGCTGGTCACCGTGAGCTGCGGCGGGCGCAGCTTCGCCGGGATCCTGCTGGACTGCACGAAAAAGTGAGCGGGGGCGGGGGCGCGGGCCCCGGGGCGCCGCGAGTCTCCCGGGACGACGCCGCCCCCGCCCCGCCGGCGGGGCCCAGGGCCCGGACCGGCTCCAGGGCGGGGGCGGCGCGGCGCCGGCGCCCGCTTTCGGTTTCCCGAGCGCGGGGCCCCGGGGCGCGCGAGCGCGGCCGCCACTCGGGGGGCCAAAGTGGCTCTCAAAGTCGCCGCGACTCGCGGGCGGGAGCGGCGGTGGGCTCCGAGGGGGGCCTGGCGCGGGGCGCGCAGCCCGTGTCCCCGCGCCGCCGCCGCGTGCCGCCGGCCGCCGAACTCCGCACGTCTGCCATAATTAACGCACTTTTCTTTGTTCAGACGCACTGTTGAATCCGGCTGTTTTCAGAATTGTCATCGGCTGGGGGGCGGCGGGGGAGTGGGCGCAGATGCGCGCCGGACTCGCCCTGCCAGCCCCTCGCGAGCGGGGGGTGCCCTGCCCAGTGCCCCGCCCCCCCTCCCCGGGGCTGCTGGGAGGCACTCGGGGCTCTGGGTTGCTGGGAGCAGTTGTGTCCAGCGGTGCGATTTGAAAACAGTGTTGGGGGAGCCCCTGGCCGTGGAGGAGTGAAAACACGCAGGCGGGGGTGCTGGGCAGGGGGCGGCGGCGGGAGCCCCGCTTTCTGGGGGCCGAAGGGGGTCCCCCGCGGGCCTGGGGGCACACCACCCGGGTTCGCACCTGTGTGCCCGCTGCAGGGACTCAGCCGCAGGAAGAGTCTCCTGGATACAGTGTCACATGGCAGTAGGCTGTCGCGCAGATAAATGATTAGGCATGAATCAGACACTAATGTCTTGGCGCTCCTGCTGGGCCCTATTTCCCGGCTGCGAAGACTAAATGGGTCCCCTCGCAGAGGCCCAACTTTTTCCCTTGGTGGGGCCCAGATTTTGTTGCAGGCGCGTGGCGGTGGCAGGAAGACCATCACTCTTCACCAGTTACCCTGCTGGCATTATCTCTTCGTTAGATGTGCCAGAAGCCATTTATGCCAAAGTCATGTGATTTAACATATGGCCTTCCTGGGTGATTGTGGCCCCACTCGGCCCTGGCTGCCACCGAGAGTGCTTGGGGGCCCAAGGGGTGGGAGTAGGGGGCTGCAGCAGAGCCACCTGAAAGCTGCCCAGCCGATGCCCTGTGGTGGCCAAGGTCTGCTGCCACTGATGGCCACCTCTTCCACCCTCAGGCAGGACGGCCAGCCTGGGCCCATTCCCACTACTGGGTCTGTGCGGGGCCGTGCCCGGCTGGGCCTTTCCTTCTCCTCGGAGAGGGGCACCTGCACCAGAGGACCCCCTCCATTTTCTGGGCTCCCCAACTCAGGAAAGGAAGGCTGTGGGTCCCTCTGACTTGTGGGGGGGACTGTGGGTAGAGGAGGCAGCCTGGCCTCCCTTTCCATCTGCCTCCCGCTGCCACCCCCTGCCCAGGCTGGGGCCTACCTGGTTGGGAGACCAGCGCTCCCCTGGTGGAAGGAAGCCCACCAGGCTGGGATCCCCAGCATGGGAACGGGCAGCCATAGACTCATGGGCGTCAGCCCTGCCATGGCCACGCTCAGCGGTACCGGGAGCCGCCCACAGAACCCGGGCCTTGCCGGGTGCCATTCTACTCCCTGCTGCCTCCCGCTGTGGCCCTGGCACCCCCAGCCCACTGCGGCTCGGTCCCCACACTGCCCCTGGCTGCCCTCGTCTCCCATTTACTCATCACCCTGGCTTCCCTCTAGCTTCTGTTCTCGGCCCACAGCGTTAAGAGCTCGAGATTTCTGTTTCCAGCGCGTTCATCCAGCGGGGTCCTTCGGCAGCTTGCGGCCTGGCCTGGCTGTGCTGGGAGGTGGGGGCCTCGAGCTGCAGGGTCCTTGCCCTCCCAAGGGCCAGTTTTTCCTCAGTGCCTCCCCCCATCTGTGACAGAGGCAGACCAGTCCCTCGATGGGGGCCCCATCCCAGGCAGGGGCGCTGCGCAGCTGGGGGCTGCAGCTGGGAGCCTGCGGGTCCCGGGGCAGTGGGGTTGGGCCGAGTGTGTTCAGGGCGGCCCGGCCGCAGCTGTTGGTGTCCCCACGGTGCGCGGCCAGGCACGTGCCAGTAACTCATTTATCAGCGGCCTCCAGAGCTGGTGTGCAGACCTGGGGAACGGGGAGCCCCATAGGGTGGTAAATCACTGCCAGTGTCCCAGGCAGGGACGGAGCAGTCCCAAGGGAGGGGCCCTTCGAGCAGGTCCCGTTCTCTCTCCTGGAGCAGGGCCCAGCAAGCAGGGTGACTCATGGTCCTTTGGGACGTGGCTTCCCCCTCCTTGGCACTCTGGGAGGTGGGTTCTCCTCCCCAAGTGTTCACAGAGGAGAAGAGCTCCCAGAGGCCCCCGAGATGTCGGCAAGTGTGTGGAGCTGCCGTGCCGGGGCCCAGCCTCCTCCCACCCGAGGCTCCATCCTGCGGCCAAGCGGCTTTGTGATCTGAAGGAAGACCCCCCACAGCTTGGTGCCTCATGCATCCCCCACCCCCTAAGTTCACCAACTCCCACTGTGCACCCGGGCTGAGTGCCAGGCACCCCGCTCGGCACGGTCCCTCCATGCTCCCCACAGGCCGTGATTCTTTCTGGGGCAGTAGGTACAGGTGACCCGGGCCTGCCTGGACCCCACAGGCCCCAACTTCCAGGCTGGGGGCAGGGTGGGTGCAGGCATCATTTTGTGGGAGTTTGGGGGAGCACCTCTGGTGGAGTACCCTCCCCAGGGGAGGTGGCCGCGGCCGAGGCAGAGGCCCAGATTGGTGAGGGAAGGTCACCTGGACAGCAGGAGTGAGGATGAGCCGCCCATCAGGCCTGGCAAGCCCCGAGGCCCCAGCCTTCACGTGGGGGCTGGTGTTTGTGAGAGTGCCTAGCTGTGCGCACCCAGGGCGCTATTAGCGTGTGGGGCTCCTGGGCCTCTGTGACCCACACCCCACCCCGCGTGGCTGGGACTCCAGTGTCTGTGGGCAGCCAGTCAAGAGTCCCAGCTTCCAGTCCCTGGACAGCACAGCACCCTCACTCCATCCTGGGCACACTCCCACTGGTGGCCGGTCCTGGGATGGGTCACTGGGCAGATGTGGACGGACATTGGGCATAGCTTCCCTGTCCTTAGGGAGCCGGGGGACGGAGAGCAAGGTGCCCGGGATGGCAGAGCGTGGCCCGATCTGCAGCAGGCCACACAGGGGACCTGGCCAGTATGAAGGTGATGAGGGGGTGTGGACCGGGGGGCCACCGGAGGGCAGAGAAGGGACGAAGGCAGCTGCTGGTGGTGGCTGACCTTTTGAGTCCAGGACACAGGTGGGGGGTGGGAGGCAGATGCGCTAGCCTGGCCCCCTAGCTCGCCCCAGAGACGCTGGCTCTACCTAGACGAGGGGCCATGCTGGTGTCCAGGCCGTGACTTCCCCAGCTAATTTCCCCAACTCCCTGAGCAGAGGGGGACCTGGAGGCCCCGCAAGGCTGCCCTTCCTTTCCCACCGAGCCCGCTGTTGCTGTCTGTCGGGGCTGTAAGGGGAGAGAGACCGCGGTGTATTTTCTAAACCAACGTGGAACGCAGGGAGCCTGGTCGCAGAGTGGGTCTCGCCGTCTGGACTCAGGCCTGCCCGAGACCGCAGGCTCCAGCTGCCCCTGCAGGCCCCTGGGACGGCCCCCTGGGATGTTTCTGGTCCTGAAGCTACGTTTCTTCACCCCTTTACTGGACACCAGGGTAGCCTCTCCCCATGGGAGGATGAGGAAGGGAGGTCCAGGGTGAACGTGGAGCCGGCTGGGGTCAGAGGCGGCTGTCGGGCTCCATAGCCACTTGGGTCCCAAGTCTGCAGAGCAGGGAGGCCGCGGGGGAGGCCGGGAGCTCTGGCGGGCGGCCGGGCCGGCTCCTCCTGGCCGCAGGCCAGCTCAGGCCTGGGCTGCTCTGGGGCTTTGCTGAGCTGGTTGCGTGGGTGAGACCTCGGCGGGGGGGGGGCGGGGGGCTGAGGCGCGCCGCGGGTCTCCTGCCAAGGACTGCGGGCCAGGCTGCTTCTCTGCCCTGCGTCCCTGCGAATGGCCACGCTTTAGTCTCAGCCACGTGCAGGCCCTCCGGGGAAGAACCACTCTGCTTTTGCACGGCCCCTGTTCGCTAGCGTCTGCTGAGCTCTGAGTGCCCCAGGCTTTCCTGGGAGCTGAGTCTGCCCCTCCCGCAGCTCCCAAGGACACCGTGCTGAGCTTTGTTTCAGGGTCCCCCAGTTTCCTGCACCGAGACCTTGGCCAGCCTGGCCCCCCAGCCCCTGGGACCCCTCCCCCACACCTCCCTGTCCTTGGGCAGGGAGCCAGTGGGGGCTGGGGGGGCCTCTCAGCATGGTGGAGGGCAGGACCATGGGGGGGCCGGCAGGCTGTCTGTCCGGCCCGCTCCGGCCAAGGCCCTGCGGTGTCACCTGTGGGCCGCTGCCAGGCTGACTGGGCCTCCTTCCCCTGGCAGCAGCTCCTGTCCACACAGGCTGGCCTCACTGAGGGGTTGGGCCCTGTGGGCGAACCGCCGGGTGGTGCCACGCCTGGTGCTCTGGAATCCAGTGGAGGTCACCCCACGGGACTGGGTGCTGAGATCCCCCAGGAAGAGTGGCTTGTGCTGTCTGTGTGCCTGGACGTGAGCTCAGATCCCGATGGTCGCAGGGCCCACGGGGTCCCCTGGCTTCCCTCTGCTCTCTGTCCGCCCGTAAACAGGGAAGGGCCGTGCTGCGTGTGTGCATGTGTCTGTCTGTGTCCGGGCGCTATGTAGGTTCCACGGGCAGCGAGGGGAGGGAGCCGCTCCTGGGCTGCTGTTTACACACCGGGGCTGTGGGCGCGGCCTGGGCCAGGCGCTCTGGGAAGGAAGTGTGGCTTTGTGCAGTGCAGGAGGGAGTCACGGGGCCTGCACCTCGGCCCTCAGCAGCGGTGCCCTCCCACAGCTGTAGCTGACCTCCCCAAGACAGGAGCCCCCCATAGGCTGAGGGGCCCTGCATACAAGAGCAGGGACTCTCCTGCTCTCCAGTACTCTGTGAAGCCAAACCTGGTACCCCGTTTGACCTGCTGGGGCAGGGAGGGGTCACTGCCTGGCCGGGCCTGTGCCCAGGGGCCATGCCTTAGCGCTCTGGCTCAGATCAGAGCCTGGATCTCTGTCCTAAGCATTCAGGGACTCCCTGAGGGGTGTGTGTGGGCCATAAACGGGGGGCAAAAACCTCCCTGGACCCCAGCTTTGCGGCCTTCATGGATAAAGTGACTTTCCACCCCCCGCCCCCCTGCCCCCACCCCCATCCTCCTGCCCCAGCCTACCTGTAGGGGGAGAGGACGGCAGGGCCCCCAGGGTGGGCTAGTCCTACAGAGGAGGGTCCTGAGGGGACGACAGATTGGTTTGGGTGGAGGGTGATGGGAAAGGGGCTGCCCAGGGGTTTTGCTCCCGGGGTGCCCTGGATCCCAGCCTGGCAGGAGGGGGTCTGTACCCGCACAGGCTTGGGCTGGGGGGCAGGGGAGTCTCACGAGTGTGTGTGGGCTGGTTCTGAGCAGGGTGACCCCAAAGAAGCCTGGGGGTCCGTGGGGATGCAGATGAAGGGGCTGGTGTGAGTGAAACGCGCCCCGTTCATGGTCCGAGTGCCTGCAAAGATGGGCAGGAAGTGGGCTTCAGGGGCCTTGGGAACACCCGTCCGGGTCTAAGCAGTGTGGATCCTGGCACGTGGACCCCTCCTCATCTATGGGTCCCCCTTGGTCTAGGGACCTGCTGTCAGGGTGTCCTCTCAGAGGTCCCGCAGCCTTCCCTGCAGCCCTTCTCTCATGCCTACAGGGTGGCGGTTGGGGAGCTCTGCTCTCAGCCTCAGCTGGGGTACCCGCTGAGTGTAGGGCCCAGTGCGCCATCCGGGCGCTCCCCGCGGGGCCGACACTGTCCCGTGAGGGGCTCCTGTGGGGCCTCCTGCCCTGCGTGTCCTCTCAATGTCACCCTCTGGCAGGGCACTGCGGCCGCCCTCCCCTCTCCCCTTGGAGGCCCTTCCTAGGGGGCCGTGGGTTACCTGGAGGGGATCCTGACACCCTAATAGCAAGGGGCAGTGAGCCTGCTGGCCCAGGAGCTCGGGGAATGAACGTCTGTGTGCATGTGTGTGTGCGCGTGTGTGCGTGTGTGAGTGTGTGAGTGTGCATGTGCATGTGCACGTGTGTGTGCGTGTGCGTGCACGCACGAGCTTGGTGTGAGCGCCGGAGTTCAGCGCTCAGGATTCTTAGCTGCCTTTGGACACCCGGTGGAAGAGCTGTTTGGGTGCGGAGTCCAGCTCTGTGCTGGGGCTGAGGACTCGGGCGGAGGTTTGCTGTCACCTGTCACCTGTCACCACCGCGGCTGGGGTGGGGGCAGCTTTGGGCGGGGTCTTAGCTTCCACAGTGGGACTCTGGCAGACTCTCCTTAGCGGGCCACACAGCAGCTGTTAGGGCCTGGCGTCTGTGCAGCATCTGTCCCAGCCGCGGGCGCGGTGGGGAATGGGGGTGGCCGCCAGGGGCACCCAAACACGAGCAGGGGTAAATCCTGACTTAGAAAACCCGTGGTGGCGGCTGGGCCGTGGGGTCTGCGCACCCAGTGCCAGGTGAGGGTATGACCCTGGGGCCCGCTTTCCCACCCCTGTTCCCCAAGAGTCTGAGCCCACCCCGGTGTGGAAACCCTGCAGTGCTGGCTTCCCGTGGCAGCTGAGGTGCAGGAAGCCATGTGCACACGTGGAGGGAGAGGACCCTGCTGCTGCCGTGGTCACCTGGGACGCAGCATGGACACCAGGTCCCTGTGGGACCACCTGGTCGTCCCAGGCCACAGGGCAGGTGAAGAGCCATGTGCCCAGAGGCAGGTGGGGAGAGGACAGCGGGAGCTGGGACGTCCCCTCCGCACATGACCCCGCTGCCTCCCCGCTTCTCCTTCCCTCGTGGCTGCTGGCTACAGGTCACCTCTGGCCACATGAAGGGCAGGAGCAGGCTGCCCAGGGCCATGGACCAGTGTTTGCCGACTCTCTGGTCAGGAAGAGAAGACGTGAACCCCTTGCCCCCCCATGAAGACTTTAGATTCAGAGTATGGTCACAAGTAAATGGGAACCTGATGGGAGAGAGGAAAAGTGTGGCTCCAGGCTTTTACTGTGAGCTTGAATTAAACAACAGTGGGGCGGCATTGGCACGCCGCGTGCCCCCACACTTGTTAGTGCACCGACCCCGTGCCTGTGAGGACCGTGCGGAGGAGGGGCCTCCGGGCTTCGAGCCCTGGCGCTTGGGGACCGTGCGGGGGCCGTGATGGCATGGACGGTCGGCCCCTCTAGCTTGTTCTCCTGGAGAGCAGCAGATGGGGAGACCGTCTGGAGACTGAACCACGGCAGCGTCCCTCCGTCGTTCCCACCCGGGCAGATCGAGTGCCGAGTGAGGGCTGAAGCCGTGTTCTGAGCCCCGTTTCCCGCGGCCTGGCGGAAGTCTGCTTTCGTGCTCCAAACATGACAGCTTCTGGCTGAAGCGATCTCAACGACGACATCACGTTTGTGGGAAAGTCACGCGTGCTCACTCGCTGCCATTTGGGCTGTTTTCTCACTATTTGGATGTTTTCCTGCGGCAGCGTGGGTCCCTGGGGAATTAGATGCTGTGACACTCCCAGCACAAGGCCTCCCGGCTGGCCCTCGGCTCTGGGAGGGGCTCTGCCCACTGACTTTGAACAGCGCCCCCGCCCCCCCAGGTGCCCAGCAGTCTGGGGGGACACTGCGTGGTCCAGCACTTCCCAGGGGGCGAGAGCAGGCCTCTCGCCTGGCAGGTCCTGGCTGGGGAGCCCTGGGGCAGCTGCCCTGCCCTGGCCTTGGTTGTGGGTCTTCATGGAGGGACGTGGGTCTCCTGCCCTCTCTCGTCCCCTACTGTGGATCACATGGTCTTGTCAGTGCTGTCTACTCCCCTCCTGGAGCTGGAGGTCCTGAGGGAAGGGCCTGGGGGTGCCAGGTGGGAGGGGTGGTCCTTTGAGGTTGTGCTGGGCAGGGGTGGAGTGGATAACCCCCGTCACCTCTGGGCAGTGGTGACTGCTGGGACCACCTCAGCATTTAGGAGGGAGCGAGCCCTGTCCTAGACCCGGGGCTCTGGCTCCTCTCTCCACGGCCACCAACCCCAGACACACGCACACACGCACACCCCCGCCCACGGCAGCTGCCTGAGGTCTTCCCTCAGGGAGGAAGGAAGTGAGTGCACAAGGCCTGTGACCCGGGGCCCAGTCAGGCCATGTCAGCATCCCGGATGCCCCAGACCCTGTTCTCAGCCTTCTAGGGCCCGCGTGCCTGCACGTCCAAGAGGTGGCCTCCACGTTGGCCCCAGGCTTCTTAGAAGACAGGCTTTCCTCTGGGACGCCCCACATGGGGACAGGTGTTCAGAGCCTGGAGGCAGCTGCGGGTGCTCAGGGCACCGGCTGGCACCCAGATGCTGCTGGGCCCCTGGGGGTGGGGCCTGGGTGCCGTGGTGTCGTCACGGTCCCGACTGTGCTCTTCTGTCTCCCCACTGCCAGGTCCGGCCTCTTTGGCCTGCCCCTGTCGTCTCCGCTGCCACAGCCCGAGGACCCCCCTGTCAACGGCTGCAACGGCCCGGTCCCCCCGGAGCAGGACGGAGAGGCGATGCAGCTGGGGACAGACCCTCCGCCAGCGCCCTGCGGGGACCAGGCCCCCGAGACCACGGGCCCCAAGCCACCCCCGCCTTTCGTGCCACCGTTCCCGCCGTACTTTGAGGGCGCCCCCTTCCCTCCCCCACTCTGGCTGAGAAGCACCTACCGGCAGTGGGTACCGCAGCCGCCGCCCCGCGCCATCAAGAGGACCCGCCGGCGCCTGTCCCGGAACCGCGAGCCCGGCCGGCTGGCCCTGAGCCCCATCCGCCTGCGGCCACGCCAAGTACTCTGCGAGAAGTGCAAGAGCACCCTAAGCCCCCCCGAGGCCGGCCCCGGCCCCCCAGCTGCCCCTCAGCCACGCCGCAGGGCAGGCAGCGGCCCCGGCCCCGACACAGAGACCCGCAAGCTCGCGGACCCTGGCGGCGGAGGGGACAGAGCGGGCAGCGCCACGAGGAGCAGCAAGAGAGAGAGGAGGGAGGAGGACAAGGCCCGGGTGCCCCGGAGCCCGGCCATCAAGATCTCCTACAGCACGCCGCAGGGCACGGGCGAGGTGGTGGAGATCCCCTCCCGCGTGCACGGGTCCCTGGAGCCCTTCTGCCCCTCCCAGGCCCCGCACGGGGGCGGCCAGGACCCCGCTGGACCCCCCGCCTCCATCCCCAAGCTAAAGCTGACGCGTCCCGGGCCCCCTGGCACCAGCCTGCCACCCCCCAAGATCCGATTGAAGCCCCGGCCCCGGGGGGCTGGGGAGCGGGAGCCCGTGTACAGGGCCGAGCTGGTGGAGGCGCTCAACGGCCACGGGCGGGGCCCCCGGGCCGACCCCCCCGCGCTCCTCGGCCACGGCTCTGCCGGTCGTGGGCCCGTGGACTCTTCTTCCGGAAGCTCTGGCGAGGACGAGGACTTCAAACCGTGCACCCAGGCTCAGCGCGGGCGAGAGGGCCTGGCTTTCCTCGCCACCTGCCCCGGGAGGGGGCCAGGGTGCACCGGCGAGTCAGTGTGGAGCAGCGACAGTCTGGACGAGTCCAAATCGTCCAGCTCGGAAGTCACGTTGCCAGACACGTGTGACCTCTCGTCGGGCGACAGCGCGTCGGTGCGGTCCTCGTCCAAGGACGCGAGGCAGACGGTCCCGCCGCTCACGGTCAGGCTGCACACACAGAGCGTCTCCAAGTGCGTTACTGAGGACGGAAGGACGGTGGCCGTGGGGGACATCGTGTGGGGTAAGATTCACGGCTTCCCCTGGTGGCCAGCGCGTGTGCTTGACCTCAGTCTTAGCCAGAAGGAGGACGGGGAACCCTCCTGGCAAGAAGCCAAAGTCTCGTGGTTTGGTTCCCCAACGACATCGTTCTTGTCAACTTCGAAACTCTCCCCGTTCTCGGAGTTTTTCAAACTGCGATTTAACCGTAAGAAGAAGGGAATGTACCGGAAGGCCATCACGGAGGCCGCCAACGCCGCGCAGCACGTGGCCCCGGAAATAAGGGAGCTCTTGACCCAGTTTGAGACCTAGGTCGGGCGACCAGGTGAGTGTGCGCCGGGCTGTGGCCTCTGGTGGCAGAAGTGCTGCCAGAGGCCAGTGTCACTCAGACTCGCGGGGCACAGGAGGGAGGCTTCCGAAGCAGCAGGGTCCGAGCCTGTGCCCAGAACGGCCTGGTATGTGTGGCCTCAAAGATCCGCTTGCCCTCGTGTCCGCCCCCGGAGAAAGGAGCGGGTTGTAGACGGCCGTGTAGACGGCAGTGTAGACGGAGGGGGCCGGGGGGCCGGGGGGCTTCCTCACCGGCCCTCGCTCTGAGAGGACACACTGGAGCCGTGGTCCCTCTCCCTCCTGTTCCCAGCTGGGTCCTGACTCAGGACGAAGGAAGGTCCTGAGCTGCGGGCCCCAGGACACCACTCCCATGGGGGCCGCAGCCCCCGACCCTTCCGGCCCGTGTGGGCGCTGCTCCGTCGGCGGGCACCTGGCTCCCGGGCTGGGGCGGCTGGGCACTCTGGGCTCCCCAAGGAGGCTCTGGGCTCTGCCCCTGGGCCGGGGTCGCGCCCTCTGCCTCCCCTCCAGGAGAACTTTGTAGGATCTTTCGGCCACAGGCCTTAGGAGGGTCCTCCTGGGAGCCGTCACCAGGCCAGGCAGCCTGTCTGTGGTCACCACGTGGGGGTGTCAGGAAGTGGCCGAGGGGCAGAGGCGGCCTGCCGTGAGCGTCCCCTGGGCCCCGAGACAGGGAAGTGCCGTGCCACCCGCTCTGGGGCCTGGCTGTGGGGGGTGTCCCTCAGGCCCCTGGCCCTGGTGGGGACCTCCTAGTGCCCACTCCCCTCCCTGGCCTCGCCACAGCAGGAGGTAGGTCCTGTGTAGGTGGCCTGGGCTGGACCAGAGGGTGTGTGGTGGGGCTCCCCCGGGGAGCTCAGGCCACTGCCATCTTGCTGATTCCGTGTCCTCTAATGCCCACAGAAACAGAGGTGGGGCAGAGGTGGGGCTGTGCCCAGAGCAGGGGTCCTCCACCACAGCTGGGCCTCGGCCTTGATTTCTGTGACCTTCAGCTGACCTTGCCCAGTCTGGTCCACCTGTCCTTCTCCCCCGTCTTGCTCTGCAGTCCTCAGCTCGAGCCCTCAGGCCTCAGCAGGACTGGCAGATGTGTGGCTGGGAGGCCTTTGTGGGGCACCTGGTGTGACCCCTCGCTGCTGTGCCACATGGACTGGGGGGCCCGGGATTGAGGAAGCAACGACGATGAGGGAGGCACCTAGGCAGGATCATGGCCGGGACTCTGAAAGCTTTGTTCCCACCCTTCCCCCAACCTGCTTCCTGTGTCAGGGGCAGTCACTGCCCAGAATGACTCTCCAGGGTCCAGACGCAAACCTGCCCTCTCCGGAACCAGGCACAGACCCTGGGAGCTCTGGGTCCTCATGCTGGGGCGTGGCCATGGCAGCCACCTGTTTGCATCGTGCCAGTGAGGGTTTAAAGTCGGGCACACTGTGGGGTGGGCACCTCATATGGGGGGACGGGTCCAGAGAAAGGACAGATGCATCTCCCTTCTCCAGGCACGGCCTGAGGGGCTGGGGATCCTCTGTGGGGTCGTGCCCGTCTGTGTGCCCTCTGCTATGCCTGACCAGCCTCGCTGCCCACCAGACTCGTCCTGCTTTTGCCTTGGTCTGGGGTCAGTGTAGAGCCTGGGCACCTCTCCCACTTGCCCCTCGCCTGGGAGCTGTGGGTCCCAGTCAGCGAGGTGAGCAGTCAGTCCCCAAGGGTGACCTTCAGGTCCCTGGTCACAGTCAGTGCTTCCTAGGGACAGTGAGCCACCCCCCTAGGGTCCCAGTGTGGCCTGGAGGGCAGGGAGCACCCCGGCCCGAGAATGTAGCCCAGTGTGTTCAGGGCTGGCTGTGTTTACTGGGAAGCAGAGGGAAGCATCTGGCTAGACAGGTTTCACGGCTGCAGGGCTGTGCCCACAGACTGGCCTCTCCTCCATTCCTCCCGGCTTGCCCCCTGCCTCCCTCCCTCCCTGCCTCCCTCCTCCTCTGGCTCTCTCTGTCTCTCCCTCTCTCTGTCTCTGTCTCTGTCTCCGTGCACATCTGTCTCTCTCTCCAGCCGCGCTGGCTGCTCCGAGGCTTCCCCAGCAGGGCATGGAGCTCTGGGAGCGGAGGATACTGAATCTTTTTAGCTCCAAAGCACAAAGTGGTTTTGCCTGATTGGCTTTTTACTTGCGTGTTTTGGGGGTGGAAGACTGTGCCGAGGGCCACGCCAGGGTGTTTAATCCTCTGGCATTGTGACTGGGGTCTCACCAAACCTGGTGGCAGGTTTGCTTTCAAGGGTCTGTGATACTGTCTGGGACCAGGCCCTCCGGCTCCTTGAAAGGGAAGCTGGGACCTGCCTTCAGTGGAGACGGGGGCCTTCCCTGGGCCGGATCAAGCCTGCGGGGTCCAGTGTGGGAGGCTGCCCCGAGACCTCGTGTGCGATGCTGAGGGGATTTTCGTGGTCGCTGGCCCCTGGGCTCCCCTCCGGGAGGAGGGCTGCATGAGCCTGGAGCTTGGGCAGGGAGACCGGCTGAGAAAGCTTGGACTTTGGGCCACGACCAGCCCAACTGGTGTCACAAGCAGCAGAGGACGCGCGCCCGGAGCTCCTCGGCCGTGGGGTTATCTGCGGTGGCCTCTGGCGTCCCTCAGGGGGATCCCAGTGGACCCCGTGGGTCTAGGGCCTTCCCAGGGACATCGTGCCCAGCACCATGTCCTAAGAGATTCCTCTATCCCACCTTGCAGGGGGGCCGGAGGCTCAGCTGACTGGCGTGTCCACAAGGACTCTCTGGAGATGTGCCAAGCTGGCCCAGGACTTGGTGGCCAGGGCACTGGCGAGAGGCCAGCCGGGAGCCTGGCTGGGCTCTGATGACAGGGCACAGTGGCTCTCAGCAGGGACTGCCCCCGAGCGTCGGTCCACCCTGGGGGGACATAGACCTTCTCCTGAGGAAGGCCCTGACCTCTGGGGGCAGACATAGGGCCGCCCGGCACTGGCCTGGCTGGTCGCTGGTGTTCTCACCCTGGCAGCCCAGCGTCTCTGAGCCTCATTTCCCTTGTCTGGGAAGGGACAGAGTGAGGGGACATGGGGCCTGGGAGTGACCTGTTGGTGGTTGCCTTTGGAGGCCACTGTGTCCTTTTTGGCTCAGTGGGGGTTGTTTTCACAGAGGCTCCTCCCGCATCCCCCACAGGGAGGGAAGGTGGAAGGGCCCCGCTACATTTCTGGGGTGGGGACGGGCTCCTGCTCCGGACCGGAGGGGGCGGGACCCCTCCCCCAACTTGGACCTTGAGGGGCTTGGCTGGTCAGAGGCCTGGTCTGAGGACCTCGTCCTGTAGGCGGGGCAGAGACAGCCGAGAGCGTGGGGCCAGTCCCCCAACCTGGAAGGTGATGGCGACTCCTCCTGAGGGTGGCGGCCCGCCCCCTGTGGGCTCAGAGCTCCACTAGATGGGGGACGGAGGGGGCACAGCACCGCTGCGGACCTCACCCCGTGAATCACAGCCCCCAAATTTGTGCATAATCACACACAGGAACGTGCTGAGAAGGGACGAGGGCCCCCCAGCGAGCATCTGGCGAGGAAGCTGACCTGGACTGGGGATCCGGGAAGGCTTCCTGGAAGAGGTGGCATATGGCCGAGCGTGAACGGTGAGCTAATCATGAGCTAATAGGCTGCGGGTGAGTGTCTTAGACCGAAGGAGGGCGTGTGCCCAAGGCCTGTGGCCGGAGGAAGCCTGCACGTTCCCAGGTGGGGATGGGAGGCAGATGGGCATGGACATGCCGAGGCCCCGACGGCGGCCTTGTCCTGAGAGCAAAGGGCACCATGGGGCAGGTTAGGCAGAAGGGTGAATGGCCTTATTTGGGCTGAAAAGGCCCTAGTCAGGAGTCAGGAGGTGAGGGACAGCAGGAGGACAGAAGCTGAGACCAGGATGGGGACCCGATGGCCGGCAAGGGACGCAGTGAGGATCCGGGGTCTGAGGCCCAGAACAGCCGAGCCAGGGGTGCTAGGTGTCCGCTCCAGGAACGGAGGGACCCCTGTGGGCCGGGGGGTCCCCGCTGGCTGGTGTCTGAGCACCTAAGTCCAGGCCGAGGGCTCGGAGGAGTGTTGGGGCTGGGGTCAGGGATCCGAGGAAAGATCTAGGCCCCAAAGAAGGGCCACTAGAACGAGGGAGGCTGTGGAGAGAGGCCGAGAGAGGTTGCCAAGACGTGAGTCCCAGAGGCCCAGAGGCCCGGGCAGAAAGGCATGTGGGCCAAGGACTCGAAGGGGCAGTGGCTGCACTTGGCCAGGAGGGAGCCTTGTGCAGGGAAGGGTGGGCAGTGGTGGAGCCGTTCCTGCGGTCACCGGGAGCACGCCCCAAGGGGCTCAGTGTCCTGGGAGCGCTGACGGCCCCGTCTGTGCGGCCCTTGGAGCCTGGGGCCCTTCCTGGACAGAGCCGGGTGGCAAGCAGCTGTTGGCAGGGCTCTGCCGCGGCCTGGGACGGAGCTGTGGCACCTGCCCGGGGTGGGGTCAGGATGGCACCTTGGGCCCTCCTGGCCTCTCGAGCTAGGGTTTTGGGGGGCAGGTGCTTTTTGGGGTGACATGGCTGTCCCCTTCGCGGTGCCGGCGGGCCACTCTGGGACTAGACTTTGTGCCTCACTGAGCGTCACTGAGCGTCCTCGGGCGCAGCCTCACCACTGTGTTAGCCTCCTGTGGCTGCTGTCCCAAATGGCCACACAGTAGCCACTGGAAAGAACAGGAGTTTATCCTCACGGTTCTGGAGGCCCGACCCCAAACAAGGTGGCAGTGGGGCTGTGCTCCCTCCGGAGGCTCCAGAGGAGGACCCGTCTAGCTCCCGGGGACTCCCGAGTCCCCAGGCTTGTGACAGCATCACCCCAGCCTCTGCTTCTGTGGTCAGACAGCATCTCCTCCTCGATGTCCTGCAGGGACCCCAGGATGACCACGTGGGTGACCCAGCCTGGCCTCACCCCAGTGTCCCAGCGCCATCACACCTGCAGCATGTTTCCAGCAAAGGGAAGGTCCCCCGGCCCCAGGGGTTGGGGCACCGCTCACCCACTGTCTCCTCCCGTCTGGTCAGCAGATGGGTTAGGGACCTGGGTGTCCACCCTGCACAGGCCCGCGTGCCTCTTCTTCGACGGGCCAGCCAGCCTCAGGGAGGGGTCCGCGGGCGGTGGGCTGGAGCCCGCTGGGGGTGTGCAGTGATGGAGGGACCTGTTGCAGAGGGATGAGCCGCCCTGCCGGGAGGCGGTGCCCATGAGCAATAGGTCCTGGCAGCACCCTGGGCCACTGTGCCCTTTCCGCTCCATGGTGCTCATTTCTCCCAGGACCCGGAGCCCCCGCCAGGAGAGCCAGCCTGAGCCCCACTGGCGGAGCTGCCTGCCGGGGCTGGGGCCGAGGTGTCCCACGTTCCTTGTGGGTTCTCCCTTTTCTCGCTTTTGGAACGGGGTCCTTGAGTGGCATGCCCCAAACTGGCTTTTCTCTTTCCCAACCCTAAAGGAAAAGGTACTTTTGCTTCCGAAGCTGGTTGCTCCGCTGACTCCCAGTGAAGGTTGTAATTATTTTGTTCCCGAAGGAAACAAAGGCCTGTAATTCCGAGACCGCTGTGGGAGCTCAGGCCCCGTCCCACCTCCCGGCCACCAGTGCCATCCCTGCCTCCTCCTCCGGGCAGGGCCTTGAGTGCCAGGGAGGGCTGGGAGGGCCGGGCGGCCTGGCAGGGTGCAGGTCGGCGAGGTGGGAGCGATGGCAGCGCGGTGCCCAGAAACTCACGGGGCGCTTGGCAGCGGCTCCTCCAGGCGCCGGGGGCCCAGGGGGGCCAGGGGTGGGGCCGGGGAACTCCTCTGGGCATGGCGGAGGGGTCAGGGGGTGCCCAGGCAGGTGCTGCCCCTCCCATGCCGAGGTGCCCAGTCTGGCAGAAGAGCCCGTTTTGCCCTGGTTTTTGTTGCTTGCATGACCCCATCTCCATATACTTGCCCCGGCCCCACCCCGCTCTGTGGCACCCCCCACCCCTGGGTCCAGACCTGAACCCAGAGCCCCAGGGCACTGGGGGAAGGACCCACACTGCACCCTTGCGGAGGGACCCTGCAGGTGGCCCTGTCCATTCCTCAGCCAGCCTGTGGGGACACTCTGGCCACCCAGTAACTTACGTGCCATCCTGCAGGACGGAGGCAGGGCCAGTGTCTGAGCCGTGCCCAGTGCTCGCCAGAGGGACCCGTGAGCAAAGCCATGGGCGTGTGCGTGTCACACAAGCTCATGCTCCCCTTCCATCAGCGCAAGCACTACCATGTCCAGTGTTGGCGCGGTCCCGTCCCTGGCGGGTAGCCCCGCGGCTCCCGTGTCGTCTCTGCAGGGGCCGTGCTCTGTGCCCGACGGGATTCCGACGGTGGGCATTTCCCTCCAGGACCTGAGGTCGGGTCTCCCCCGGGGGGCCCTGGTCCTCTCTGGGGAACGGCAGCTGGCCACCCCTCCTGGCCCGAGGGGCCCCAAGCTTCCCCGCTGTTCCCGGGCCGTGTGTAGGCTTTGTCGGCAGCAGATCTGGGAATTTCTCGAGAACAGAGATCGTGACTCTGACTGATTCTTCTCATTCAGAATTTTTACTTCTGTAACTTTTACATTTGCGTTTCTGCCTCTTATGCTGGAAATCTTGGTTCTTCGTGAAACTCACGTAATCACAGTTGACCTCCGGGGTCCCACTTGTACGGGTTTTTTCAAGAAATACACGCCGGTTCCGTGAATGTGTGTGAAAGTAAATTTCTCTCCATTCTGGCGTTCTTAGTGACGTTTCCTTTCGTCTAGCTTGTTTGAGGATACGGCGTGTCGCACGCACAACGCACGGCACACGTGCCCCGTGGCCGCGGCTGCTCTGGCCCACGGGGGGCTGTTGGTGGTTATGTTTGGGGCCGTCAAAGTCATGCGTGGAATTTTGAGTGTGGGGAGGGTCACACCCTCGTCCCCATTCGAGGGTCAACTGTGTGGACGTTACCGTGTGTGTCACACGTTGAATATTAGAAGAGCGTGCGCTGTGTGTTGGACGTGTGGGACGCCAGCCGCCTCCGTGTAGCCAGAACGCACTACTGCTCGTGTCACCCGTGGGCGATTAGTGGGGACGCGGCAGGCTTTCCCGTGGATCTTCTTGTCTCTGGGGTCTGGCCCCTCGTGGGCTGAGGGCTCTGTCCAATTCCTCTTCCGAAGTCATTCAGACGGATCCTCTCTCTGCTTGTCGGGGTCATCGATGTCAAGGTACTTTTCCCTTTTATATTCCTGTCTTCTTACATTTTGGTGCGTGTTCCGTAATTCCGTGCACATTTCTGAGGCTCCCACATCAAATCCATGTGACCGGGCCCATTTGGAGCACCCCACGGGCTGCCTGTCGGCTCAGGGCTGGCTGGTGCTCCCACGTCTGCGACATAAGCAGACACACAGGTGTGGCCCCTCTCCCCACTGAGGTGGGAACGGTATCCACGGCCCCCACACATCACTTTCCCTCCGACCCGCACGGAGAAGATGCTAGTGGCCACGTGCGGAGACCCTGTCCTTGTCCCGGCAGAGCCCACCGGCGCTCCATAGCCCCTCATCAGCATCCTTCCGGGCTCTGGGCTGTCCACGCTTTCCTGAGACAAGGCAGGCTGTGAGCTGGGGTGGGAGCAAGTCACCGGGCAGGAAGGTGCCTGCATCCTGCAGGCTTCGGGGGACCTGAGACTCCGATCTGACCCAGTGGTGGGGCTGCAGGCTCTAGGGCAGGGAGGCCCCTGAGAGCCCAGTTTTTCCCTGGGTCCTGGCTCGTGGTCCCGGGTCGCAAAGCTGTAGTGCCCACCTCATTCCACACTCGCTGGCCGTCGCCTAGTCCCTCAAGGTCATGGCTGTGTGTCCCCTCCTTGGGAAGGCTCTCCTGGAGCTCCCCATGCACAGCTGTGCCTGAGAAGCCCCACTCGGCACGCTCACCCCGCACCCTGTTCTGTGTGGGGCCTCTCCATCAGGTAAGTAAATTCCTGTGAGTTCAGAGCCTGGCAGCTGGGGTCCATGGCCCTGGGGGAGGGGCCGTGGCACCACAGATGGGGACACTGGTTCACTCCTGGGCCGCGCCCTGTACTGTGCACCCCACATGCCAGGGCTGCTGGGTGGCCCCGCTGGGCCTTGGAGACGAGAGCCAGTTGTCTGATGTGTCCACGCACCCTCAGCACGGGGACCCAGGGAGATGTTCCGAGCTGTGGCTGGAGGGGGTGGAGGCAGCCTGGGAAGAGGGTCTGGGGCAGGGAGGCAGGTTGGCCTCTCCCTTGAGCCGGAGGCTCCCGGGCGCCTGGGCCTCTGGACCCAAACAAGGTTTGGGCTGCGTGTCAACCTTCTGGATGTCCTGGGGAAACTTGACCTTCAACAACAACCCTCCAGCCCCCCATTCCAGAGCACCTGGCACTTCCGAAGCAGGCACTCCCTCGAATTGCCCACTTCTGCTGGGCGTGACTGGCCCTGAGTCTGAAGGCCTCCTGTCGCGGTCTCTGCATTCCCGAGAGGAGACAGGGCTGCACCCCACTTCCTGGCCTGGGGACCCCTCTGCCTGGGCCAGGGTCTGTGATATGGCATGGGTGTATGTGGCTACAAGAACCATGGGGACCCAGCAGGGGATGTAGGGCCTGGTCCTGTAGAGCGGGGTGTTCGGGCCATGGCCAAGGTCTCAGCAGAGTTGAGGGTGTTGCCGTGCTTGGCCAAGAGCCAGCTGGAGGGACAGGGCCAAGCGGCAGAGCTCCTCTGTGTGGCTCGTGGAAGGCCACGTGCTGGGGGGCTCTTGGGGCTGGACATGCGGTCACAGGTCCAAGACGTATGGCAGACACTTATGAGGGACAGCGTCACATGGCTGGGTGCCTCTTTGGCTCCTGGGGACTCTGCCCACACACTGTAAGGGTGGCGGACGTGGTCGATGCCCAGCCTGCAGCCGTGGGCCTTTGTCCTGCTGCGGTGCCCCGGGGTTCACGCTCCTAGCGTGGCCGCGTCTCCCACGCCGCTGTGGGCAGGAGGCTGTGGTCGGGGATGCAAGCCCTCTTTACTCTGGTCTTCGGCGTGGAGAGCAGCAGGTCTGGTCATTGTCCTGGGGTCTGGGCGCTGGCCGGCTGGCACCATGCTCCCTGCCCTGTGCCCCCATGGGAGAGCCCTCCTGGTTACTCCCGTCTTCTCAGTGAGCCGCACCTGAGGACCCAGCCAGGCGGACAGAGCGGCCTGAGCCGACCTTAACTGTGGGCCCGTGGTGGTAGCCTCAGGGCCCTGTGGGGGACGCAGCTCCTATGTGGTCCGCTGGGGCCATGAGGGGCAGACGGGGGTAGGGGGGTCAGAGCACTTGCGTGGTGAATGCAGGAGCCAGAGCCCTGCCCAGAGACCCCAGGGCAGCCTGTCCTCCCCAGAGCAGGTGGGGCAGCCTGCTGGCCAATAGGGCATCCCTGCCCAGGAAGTCCCAGGAAAAAACGAGCTCTTCTTGGTGCGGTTGCCGGCTGCCCGCTGGGGCCTGTGTAGTGACCTCACCTTTCCCATTGTTTCCGAGTTGAGCGTGGTGGGAGGGACAGCGGGGGCTGGGGTGCTCTGGGGAGGGGTCCAGGCTAGCGGGTGCGGGAGGAAAGAAGAGAGTTGGCCAAGGCCCTGCTTCTGCTGAGGGCGGAGGGGCTGCTCCTGGCTGGCCAGTGACAGCGGAGTGGGGGACCTGCCTGGCCGTCTCCAGGTTTCCAGGAACACCTGCTCTTCTCCTGAAGGCCCCGCCAGGCGGGAGGGCTTCCAGGAGCCGCTGGCCGCCCCCGGCACACCCCCAGCGACAAGCAGCGTCCTTGGGTCACTCGAATCCCGTGTTTCTCTTGCCGGGAGACGGGGTGCCCTGGCTGCCTCCCCTCGGGTCGACTGCGTTTTTCTAGTGAGACGGCAGCTGATGGATGTGCCGGACATCTCCAGAGATCGGTCGTGGAAAGGGGCGTGGGCAGCCCCTCCGGGGGCTGAGTGGCAGGAAGGCTGCTTGCCTTTGGTGGGAGCCCCTGAAGCACTCAGTGGAAAGGAGCGGCCGCGGCCTTCTGGTGGCCCCTCGCCCCCCAGGAGCTCCCCCGGGACGGGCCATGACCTCCCCCAACCCTGACGCCTCTCCTCATCCATCCTCACCGCTTCTCCTCTGAGCTCCGCTCCCCGGGGTGGTGGGTGGATGGCGGAGCTGGGGCTGCCCGACCCCAGCTGGGCCCCTCCTGGAGTGGGAACAGCCTGGGGGGGCCCAGCTGCTCCCCTGCAGGGAGAGCTAAAGTGTCGGTGGGCCACGATCTGGAGAGTGTTGCTTAGGAAGGGCCTGCTGCTCCTGTCGCCGGAGTCTGCCGTCCTCGAAGTGTCAGGCCAGAGTTGGGGGCGGCCGCGGGGAGGTGGGAGAGGCCTCCAGCCCCCCCGGTCCAGTCCACACACAGTGACCGTCACTCTCACCCAGCTTCCCCGAGGCTGCCCCAGAGGACCCCACCCAGTGACAGAGGGTCACATTCTTCTGGGGGTCACTTCCTCGGGGACCAGTCAGGGCCTCTGCCTGGCCAGGGAAGGGACTACGCGCCAGGGCAGGGCAGACAGCTCTGCCTGCTGAGTGTATGTTGCTCAGGCCTTGTCCCTCACCGGCCGGGGGACTGTAGAGCTAGTCCGGACGCAGCCAAGCTTTCCCTGCAGGGCGTGTGGTCAGGCCTGGATTTGGGGGGGCTGTTTCCAGCAGAGGCATCTGTCACCTGGGGGCCCCTCACTGCTTGTGGTCAGCCTGTGGCGGGGGGCACGACGAGGGAGGCCTGGGCCTCATGGGGCCCCCTTCTCAGGTCTTCTAGAGACAGGCCGCCTGCCTCAGGGACCCCTCAGTGCTCCCAGATGTCTGTCCTCAAGGACAGTGGGAGGGACTCTGTTTGGAGCCGCCCGGTCTGTGGTGCTTTGTTCTGGCTTTCCTGGGGTTTGAGCCTGGCCTTGAAGCCGAGTGACCTTGGGCAGCCCTGGAGCCCCTCTGAGCCTCAGCCCCTTGTCTGTAAGGTGAGGGATGGAGGTGACGGCGTCCCCCGAGGTCATTGTCAAAATGGTAATAACCCAGGGAAGCCGCCCTCTGCCCCGACAGATGATCGGGGCCATGGTCCTCACTGTCCTCACGCTGCCTGTCTCCTCTCTGTGCCCTGCCCTGGGGCCTGTTGGTCCCACCCCCTGAAACCCTCGGGCTGAGAGCACGGGCCTGGCTTGCTGCAGCCAAGGGGGCCTTGTTTGCTCCTTGGAATCCTGGCTGTTGTGGATGGAGGAGGGGATGGGCCGTCCCTCCTTCCCCCGCTCCCCGAGGCCGCTCACAGTGGGGTGGTTGCTCCCAGCTCTCTGCCCCCGGGGTCTTTCCTGGGCCCCCAGGAACCTGAAGGTGGGTCCAGGCCAGGATGGGCAGTGCTCCCCCCGCCTCGGTGACACTGCAGGGGGCACCGTCCACCGTGCCCACCCTGTCCCGCAGCCAGCGGCCTTGCGTGGGGACGTCTGGGGAGGTCAGAGCCTTGTCCCCTCCACCCGGCCTCGTCCTTGGGGCTGCTTTGGGCTCCAGCCCCTCCCAGTCACCTGCTGGCTCCTACCCCACCGTCTCCCTCCAGGCCAGGCCCCCAGGCAGATGCGGCGGGCACAGGGCTGGCCAGGGGACCTGACCCCTGCTGCCCTGGGCCAGCGTGGGGGAGCCCAGCGCCGTGGCAGAGCCGGGGGAAAGGCACGAGGGTTTCTCCGTGCAGCTCTGTCTCCGGGGTCTGTTCCTCGAAAACAGATGGAGGCTCTGGCTCTGCTTGCGTGTGAGTGGACGGCCCAAGCGGAAGCTCTTCTCATTGGAGTTTTGTTTGTGTCGGTGTTTCGTGCTCGCAGACCGGAAAGTCCCCTAGTGACCGACGGTGTGTGATGAGAGAATTCGTCTCCGCAGTCCGAAATGATGCGCTTTCTTGCCATTTCTTACCCTGTGATGTTTCGATTGCGGCGCCGTCTGCCCCCCAACCCTAGAGAGCTCCCCCAAACCGGGAGGGCACGTCTCTCCAGCGACGCTACCCTGATGGTAGCAGGCCGGGGTCCTTCGAAGCTGTGAGCCCCAGGGCCATGTGCACAGCCGTCGGCTTCCCAGGCCATGAGCGTCAGGGAGGAGCTGGAACGGGCCCCCTCGTACCCCTGTGTGCAGCACAGGGAGCCCCGTGGTCTGGGCTTTCAATTAGTTGATGATCGTGCCCCTTTCTCTGGGAAATTCAGGGCCCCTGGGAGGGGGAATTGACTCAGATGGGGTGCAGGGCTGGGGGGCCCGGCCAGGAGGCACAGCGGACACCAGGGAGGTGGGGCTCCTGGGGTGGTGAGGGCCACTGGGAGCTGTGGGTCCTTGGGGACCCCTGGCGAGGCGCAGAGCCTGCGGACATGGCTCACATGGCCCGTGGTGGGTGCTGTGACCCAGAGCTGCGACCCTCAGGGGCCTGTCCCCCAGCACTTGACCCTGAGATGACCTCTCTCCTTTTCTGCTTCCCTCAAGGTCATGGACAATGAGAGCACGGCTGAGCTGTTCTGGAACTTCCGACTTTGGGGTGCCCTCCACGTTCCCCATTCCGTCTGAGGGACCCGCATGCCTTCCGGCCAGCTGCGTGCGGAAACGTGCCCGGCCCAGGGGGTCCACCTGCCCGCGGTTCCCCAGAGAGAAACAGGCGTGTCCCGCGTAGAGGACAGAGCCCCTGGGACATGGGCTCCTCTGCTGGATGTATTTGTTCCCCTCATCACACTCCGGGTCTTCTGGGCTGTGAAGTTCCAGGAACGACAGCCCCGCTGCTGCCACCCCGCCGGCAAAGTGGGGAGCGGCACCCACTGTCAGGCCTCGGGGCCAGGCCCAGCGCGGGGTCTCTGTGCCCTTGAGAACCGGGCAGCCGGCCTCCCCTACGTCCCTCCCAAAGCTGGGGTCCTGCCCGGCGCCCAGCACCTGCCCCCGGGGGCCGCCGTGCCCTCCCACCCTGCCCGCGCTGTGGGCCTGGGGCGGCTGCGGCTCGGGGACCCTCAGACGCCCCCAGGAAAGCAACCTGGCCCCGCGTGTGTAAGAACAGGCTCCTCTCTCCTTTCTGTCACTTTAAAGACCAAAAAGAGAAACAGAAAATGGCTCCTGCTCTTTGTTGAAACGTGAGCGAGAATAAAGGAGGGTCTGCGCCGGGCCCTCGGGTGGGCGTCCTGGGGGCCGGGAGGATGCCTGCGGAGGGACGTGGCAGCTTTGAGGGGCAGGCGGCCCGGGTCGGGGTGGGGGTGCCCCCCCCTTCCCTGCCTGCTCCCTGCAGCTCCCCTGGGTGGGGCAGCCTTGTTCTCCGTCCCTCCGGGGACGCCTGCCGTCTCCCAGTTTCCCCGCCAGCCTATTCAGCCGAGGGGCACCCCAGGGAGGACTATGACAGCTGGGCCTGTCCCCGGCTTTACCAAAGCACGCTGAGGGCCCCACTGGCCCAGCAGCCCGGCTCGAGGCCAGGCTGGGAGCGTGTGCCGGCGGGGGGCGTCCTGGCTCCTGTCTGGTCTTGACTCTTCCAAGTGGGGGCCCACAGCCACGATCCCCCTGGAACGAGACCCTCGGAAGGAGCTGCTCTGTCCAGGCCCCTCCTGCCCTTCACCCCAGGGCCCCCCGCCGGGGGAAGCCCTCACGTGAGTCCCGCAGGCTGCGGTGGGGACGCTTTGGGGACAGAGAGTTGGTACCATCTTCCCCTTGCCCTCCCCTCTCACGAAGCCCCCTCCCTGCCCCCGCTCCACGGGTCCAGCCGAACCCAGACCCTCTGTGCTCACAGCTGCCCAAAGGTCTTCCCCGCTGGCTGAACCCAGACCTTGGGTGCCCAGGGCTGCCGTGGCCCCTGGGAGGTGACGGCTGGGTTGGGGGCCAGGGGCACTGCCAAGGCAGAGAGAGGGCGTTCTTGAAAAGCTAGGCACGGCTCCTTGGAGAAACACGTGTCTCAAATGGAGTGCTGGGGACTCAGGGTCCCTGAGCTGGAGGCCCTCACGAAGCCCAGGACTGGGCGTTTTCCACACCCCCGCCTGGCCTGGCTCCCGGCCCGGCGCCTGCAGGTCGGTGCGGCACAGCCAGCCCCGCCGGGCCACCAGCATGTGGGGGTTTGCTCCCGGGCACCCTGGCCCGGAACCCCAGAGCTCAGTGAGGGCTCCTGCAGGACACAGGCTGGCAGTCCCAGGCCCCTGTCCCCGGCCCCTGTCCCCCTCCCGGCAGGGACCCTACAGGCTGCACCCCGGCCCCGGACAGCCCTCAGGCCCGACTCCTGATCCCTCAAACTGCCCTGTGCTCCTCCGCCAATGTCATTCAGTCCCGCCCGTGGCCTGGGGTCTCCAGCGGCCTGCTGGTTCAGTGCCAGTCCTGCGTGGCCCCCCAGGCGGCCCCACCAAAGCGGTGGATGAGAGCCTCCCTTCCCCTCCGCAGCCCTCCCCAGCCAGGAGTGTTGTCGGGGGCGGGGGGCACTGGCCGCCGGGCGTGTAGTGGCGGACAGCGGTTCTAATTAAAAGAGAAGACAGCTTTTTTTTTTTTTTCCACTCTTTGAGGCTGTTTCTCTAAGCAGCAAATTAATCACAGTTTCTTGTCCGTTCGATTTCACAGCAGCTGTATGATAGCTGTTCTTCCCTGGGCCCTGGGGGACAAGGGCCCACACCCAGCGCCCCCGAGCTGGGGAGGGGGCTGGTCCCTGGTGACATCCAGGTGCCCTGCTCCCCCACCCGTCCCACACCTGGATGGGGCCCAGCACGAAGGCAGCAGGAAGCAGGTGGGCATCCCAGGGGAGGGGAGCTGTCTGGGGACAGGCGCTGGGGGCTTTCTAGGAAAGGTTCAGGGGAGGAGGAAGGCTCCCGCCAGCTTGCAGGAGGGAGCTGGGGCGTCCTCTCCGCAGCGGGACCCCTGCCCAGGAGCATGCCCGGGCCAGAGGAGCTGGCCTGATCAGTGTGATGGGGTCCTGGGTGTAGATGGGCTGTGGGGCTGGGGGTATCAGGGAGGCCAGGGGGAGCCTTCCCGGGATCCTTCTGCTCTGGGTCCTGGCTTCTCATGCATCCCGCCTGTGGGTGCTGGTCTGCTTTGAGAACAGGGCTGGCTGGGCCTCCCCTAGCCTGTCCTCCCCGACTCCTATGGACGGAGTCTGTCCCTTTAGCCTTCAAGTGGACTGTTCGAGGGTACAGGGCGAGTGTGGTCCCAGGATCAGCCAGACGCAGCCTGGAAGCTCCTGGGCCGGATGCCCGGGGCAGGGGGAAGCCTCCCCATAGCCCCGCAGCCCCAGCCCCACAGGCCCTTCAGATACCGGGAGGAGGAGTAGCCGGCGCTGTCCCCCCCCCACCCCCCCCGCCCAAGTCACCAGCATCCTCACTTCCCACAGGGCTGATTGTCATCACTGGCCCCTTGGCCAGCTGCCACTGCTTCTGGTAGGGGCGGGCTGGCCTGAGGAGGACAGTAGGGCAGCAGACGGGCATTCAGTCACGTGCCCTGTCCCAGCCTCCGCCCTGCTCTTCCAAGGCAGGGGTCCCCGTGCCCCACTCTGGGCTGCGGCTGAGGATCAAGAACAGGGCCTGCTCTGCTCTCTGGGGCCACCGTCTTGCCGCCCGTTTGAGGGCCTCCAGCCAGGGGACCGTTTCTGCCCATTCCCTGGCTGACGGCGGTCTAGTCCCCAGTGCCCCCCTCGGCCCGGACGTGTTGCAGGCGGCATCACCACGGAGCCCACATGGGCTCTCGGGGCCCAGGCCTGGGGTCTCCATAGCACGGGCACTTACGGGTTGAACCCTTGTTGAGGAGAAGGACAGTGGGGCCCTCAGCTCACAGCTTGTGGCCGCACGGCTCCAACCTGACACCGCTACCGGCTGCGGGGAATCTGAGGGGCCGGAGCGGGTCTCGGGGCCGGAGGGGCTTCTTCTGCGATAGAAGGGGCCCGTGGATGGAGGAGGGAGACCCGGACTTGCTGAGCAGCCACCGGAACCAGCCTCCTGTGTGGGTCCTCTTCGATGACGTCCCTTCTCTGGTCCCCATGGCAACCTGGGGTGAGGTCCCGTTGTTCAGTTGGCGAACCAAGGCCCAGAGGGCGTGACTCGCTCAGGGCGTTGCCGATGGGACTATCCTGGAGGCCGACCCCTCCCCCCAGCCCTCGGACCCCACAGGCTCTGTGACCTGGTCACATGGGGCTGTGTGAGGCTGCACAGGGGTCGGGCCCTGGGGCAGCCTGGGCTCCACGACGGGCACAGGGTGCTGTGCCACAGACGCGGTGGGAAGGTGGGGCCCTGGGCCCCGGGACAGCCGGCTTCTCTCCTGTAGATCGCAGGATCCATCCCGCGCGTCCTGCTCGGAAGCTCTTGGGGGCCGTGGGGGTTGGGGGGAGAGCAAACACCCATCACGTCCTCACCATGGCTGGGGGGCTTTGCCATGCAAGGGACCTGCCAGTGACCACAGTGCCCACATCTAGCTGGAGAGGCCCCTGGGCCATCGCGCTGGTTCTCATCCCCCGTCCACTGACCGAAGGATCCTGCAACCCTGCACACTCGGGATCCCGCAGACGTGCCCACCTCCCCCGCCGCCCCTCCCCCATCCTGCAAGATGCTCCTTCAGGCACCAGCTGGGTCCCCCACAGGTGCCTGTTCCCCTGATGGGTCCTTCCTGTCACCGGTCTCCCTGGTGGAGCCCACTGTGTTTCGGGGCCCGTCCATGTCCCCATCTCGCAGCGGAAGTCAAACCCTCAGGGGCCCGGCATGTGACCTTGGTGGGATGTGGAGGGCGCACACAGCCGGACATGTGCTCCCTGGCCTGGGGTCTTATTACGGGGGCTTGGCTTCTGCAGGAAGGCTGTGTTCTCGGGGCCATGCACCGGGGCCCCAGAGCTCTGTCCAGGTGAGTCACACCGGGAGCCTCTGCCAGCCGAAGGCACTCCCCACAGACACCGTCACTCTGGGCTTAGTTCTAGAGGAATCCTTGCTTTCTGATTCACATATTGTGCCTCTCTTTCCTTAAAATATTTAATGTGTTACGTTCCAACTTTAAACACATCAGCTCCAAAGCAGGCTAATCATTTAGCTGGTTAAACTGAATTTGGCTCTGAGATTTAAAATGGAAAAAGAAATCCTGCCAGAGCGATACATCCAAACCACGGCTGGTCTTCCGCAAGAGGGTGAATCTCTTTCCCCAGGGCTCCGTGGTGGGTCGGTCCTTGCCGGGAGTGGCAATGCTCACCCGCCAGCACGGTGTCCAGACTACGCACAGATGGGAAACGGCGCTGCAGAAACGCACACACCTTATCTCTTTTCAGAAACGAGATTTCTGGTTTAATTACTCTGAGTGCAACGCTGAGATGAAACCACATGTGCATTCAGAATGGAAAGCATTAACCAAGAATTTCAGATCTGCAAAGCTGGTACTGGAAGGTTCTGGGCATGTCTTGGGGGGCTGTGGCCGGACGCCGGGGGCCTGTGTGCCCACGTCAACACAGACTGCGCCTCCTCCACCGTCGCTGCTTCCAGGGTCCGCTGTCCCGTGGCTGTCCCGTGGCTGTCCCGTGGCTGTCCCGTGGCTGTCCCGTGGCTGTCCCGTGGCTGTCCCGCCATGGGGCCCAGGCCTGCAGTGGCCCCGTCCCGCCCCACTCTCCAGCAAGGAGGCAAGGAGCCGGCGAGGGCGTGGCAGTGCCTGGGGCGGGGGGGGGGGGGAGGCTTTGGCAGCCTGGGGACAATTGTTTTCATAATTAGTAAATTTTTAAAAAATTAATGAACCTTCTATTTGAGAGCAGTTTTGGGTTTACAGAAAAGTTGGGCAAACAGTAGAGCTTCCCCCCCCAGGACACAGGCTTCCCTGTTTTTCACGCCTTCCATGAATGTGCTGCTTGGTTGTAGCCGACGACCCAGCGCTGAGACGTCTTCGTGATGCCCACGGTTCACACTAGGCTCTCCGTGCGAACCCATCAGTTCCCTGGGTTTGGACAAAGGCCTGTGACCTACACGCACCGTGACGGTGTCCCATGGAATCGTTTCACTGCCCTGCAAATCCCCTGCTCCTCCATTAATGTTTTAAACGAATAACCGAGAGCCGTTATTCTGAAACAATCATCCAAACGCTAGAAGCCGACTGCGCCGCGGAGCTGTGCGTGCTCCCGCATGCGAGAGGCGCCGCGGTTTTGAGCACGGACGTTCGAAGGGGACAGCGTGCATGGCCACGCAGATGCGTCTGCGCTTTTGGCGAGGGACAAAGTCCCCCGGACCGTGGACATTCCCAGGGGAAGGAAATGTTAAATTTCACTTGGAGGTTAGTGCAAATAAAGGTGTCATTTTCTTCGGTCCAAGTTCACAGACCCCCTGAATTAAGGACCCGTGATTTAGAAAAAGACGCCGAACACATGTGGAGTCAGAGGGACACATGCCAACAGGAGGAGAAAACGGGTTTTCGAAACTCTGCACCATCCCAAGCGGCCAAGTGGGCTCAGCCCTGTGGCTCCGAGCGGCCTGCAGACCTCACGTGGGCGAGACAGGCTCTCGGGGGAGCTGACCAGGCTTCGCAGGCATGTGATGAACGTCCCTCCTCAGCACAGGCGTGGACGCCGCACTTCAGCGATGTCTTCCCGGGGCTGCAGGAGCTCCCTGAGCGCCGGGGGAGCCGCACGCACGCCTCCAGGGGTCCCCGCGGGTGAGCCCGAGACCTTTGTGCACCCGCCCCGGGCCCGTCCCCGCGTGACTCCTTCTGCGCCCGTGTGCTGAGACGCCCGGAGCGAACGATGCTGTGCAAACCAGGGTGTGGGGGCTGGGACGAGCAGGTGGGGGTGGTCTGGGCCTGGCTCCCATCACGCTTGCCCCAGGGCTTGGGACGTGTGTGCTGCCCTGCGGGATGCTCAGTCCCAAGGAGGGGAGCACCTCACTCTGGGGGCTGCAGGGAGAGTGGCCTTGAGCGTCCCCTTGTGCCCCAGGGACTCAGCCTCTGGCCATCCCTGTCCCTTCCGTGCTGCCTGCACCCCCACATGGGGCCTGGTTCTGAGCCAAGGGGCGAGCCGGGCAACGTGTGCCAACACCTCCTGGCCGGAAGGACGTCGGTTTGCTGAGCCTGCCCCAGCTCACAGCCGAGCACCCACCTGCCCCTGTGTCCACGCCTGGGCCCCTGGGGCCCACAGAGAGCCCCAGAGGGAGGCCGTGGCACACTCGGTCCTACATGTGCGCTGGCAGGCGCTGAAGCGGGCCCGGCCTCTGGCAGAGGGGCCTGTCCGTGTCGGGGCACTCTTGGGCCCAGGACTGGGCAGATCCTCACCGGCAGGCACAACAGCATGGGGTGGGCACCCACCTCTCCCTGGAGTCGAGCTCCAGAACGATTTGGCGAAGCTGCTCGAGCAGCCTCCGACCTGCCAGGTGACTTACCTTTCATGTCTGCCGCATGGCCTATGTCGAGCGCGAGGACCACAGCAGAACAGAGGCGGACCCATAGTCTGCTCCAGAAGCTGATTCCTGGGGGCATGAAAAACTCTGGTTTACAGCATCTGCCAGATTCCCTGGTGTAAACATTCCCAGCGCGGCCGGGTCTGAGGGGCCTGTCATCACTGGGCACTTGTGCATTCAGCTCCACTCAGTGAGCCGCTGAGAACGGCGCCCGCTCCCTGCGTGTGACCTCACCTGGTCACCCACAGCATCTCCAGTCTCAGAGACTCCAGACTAGGGTCGACCTGGAAAGGTTCTCGCAGCTGCCCGCCTGCCCTGGGCCTTCAGCCAACTCCCGCTGGCAAAGGACAGCAGGGTCAGCCCATGCGGTCACTGGGGCTGAGCACGGGCCTGGCCTGGTGGGTGGTGTGATCCCAGAGGGGCGGGGCAGGGTCCTCCAGCTCCTGGGTGGTCCTCAAAGCCCAGCAGCCCAGCTTCCCCTCGGTTCCTCCCAGCCCCTGCTCAGCCTCTCCCTCCCCCACTCCCTTTCCCCAGGGAAGCCAGGTGGACCCCACCAGTTCAAGTTCCCAGGGGGTACCACACCCTGGCCCATGGGCTCTGAGGAGTGGCTTTGGGGCATGTGGGGGGGGGTCACAGGGGTGGGCGTGCAGGTCATAGGCCCCCCTTGGGACATACATGAGGCCACACCCCTCAGGCCCTCCTCTGCCCCCATGACTCCCCCATCTCATGTAAATGATGGGACCACACAAGCCAAATAGGTCGCTCCTTCTGGTTCCAGGAGAAAAGGATCATCCCCTGGAAGGAGCCTGTTCTGTGGTCTGTGGGTGTGTACGGCCCCTGGGGGTCTGGGGGAGGTCGCAGCCCCGTGTCAGGGTGGACTGTGGCAGACCGTCTGGGGCTCCGTGGTGACAGGCCTGGAGGTCCCTGGCAGGAAGCTCGGGTTCCAGCCTCACCAGGAACCCAGGGGAGCTCCTGCCCCATCCTGGGCCCTGCCTGTGGGCACCGCGTTAAGGAATGGGCTGGAGACCAGACGGGAGCCCAGTGCTCACCAAAGCAGCTTCAGCGTCTCACTCTGTGGCTGGGGCCTCTGCTCCCGTCCATGCCCAGCACCAGGAGAAGCCACCCCATCCCACAGGCCCGTGGCTGGGCACAGAGCAGGGAGGCCTGGTCAGGAGGGAGCTCTGGCCAGCAGAGCCCCCCAGAGTGCCTGGACCCACCCAAGGGCTGGGTGGGAGCCACCTCCCGGGGCCAGGGCTGGGGTGCTCCAAACGGCCCAGCGTGTTGAAAGCACAGAGACTGGGGGTGGCCACAGCCTATGCCCTGGCCCCCAGGAAGAAGGGATCTGGGGACAGGGAGGGAAAAGAGGGGAGGAGGCCTGGGTGGGAAACGGTGCTTCTGTTCGGGGCCGGGGCCTCCCCCACCACTACTCTGCTCCCCACAACCCTCGGGGCCGGCCTCCCACTGCGGATCCTGACCCGGAAGAGACGCCGGAGTCGATATACAGATTCTCCGCTGTGCTCGCAGGCGTGCACGTGCGGGATAAACACGTGGGGCACCTGAACATTCCTAGCAAGCATGTTTGCTTCGCTGTGAGCTCACACTGGGTAAAGACAAGCAGGGAGTCAGCGACCCCTGCACGGGGCTGCCGCCCCCCACCCCCTCTCCCCTGCCCGTGCCTAAGGCTGTCCTCCGGGAAATCCCTTTCTGCTGCTGGAAACCTGTCTGCAGGCCTAGAGGCCCTCAGGCTCCGGCCACCAGCGGTCGTGGCCACCGGGCCTGGGGGAGGAGACAGGGAGGGGCCCAGTGGAATCCCGCGTGGACTCTGCCTGTTCGGGAAGCAGCAGCAGAACCGTGGTCCTTGTTCGGATTAGTTTAGGGACCTTGGGCAGCAGGCTGGACACAATGGAGCCACAGGCCAGGATGGCCCAGGGCTGGGTGCCTGCGGGTGCCTGGGGGGTGGGGGTGGGGGCTCGGCCTATGGCCTGTGTGGCATGAGGGGGCAGGGACCAGGGGCCAGAGACCAGGGGCCCCGGTCCTCCTCGGCTGGTACATGGAACCCTGTCACGTATGGTCTGGGTGGAGCACTGTGGCCCTCTAGGCCCACTGGAGCCTGGGCTGCTGCGATGGGGAGACACTCTCTTGGGCTCGACCGGGCTCTTTGGTCAGCCCAGCTATCACGTGAGGGGGTTTTAGACTGAATGTGACCATCGGCAGCCTGAGTGAGGCAGAGCGCCCGGCCCAGGAGAAACCACCCCTGACTCTGCTTCATGCACGCACCTCACCTCTCCCCACCCCTCCCTCCTGTCCACACATCACCCCTCCCTGCCCCTCCTTGGCACACACGCCTCACCCCTTCGACACCAGCTGCGTGAGCCTCTCCCTGACCCGAGCGGCTCTCTGTGCCACCAGCTGGTGTCCTAGATTCCAGCCAGCCCAACACTCTTCTGGAGCTGGGGCAGACCCCCAGGTTAGGGGCTCAGTCCCGCAGATGGCCCCTCTCCAGGTGCTGCTGGTGCCCCCAGTCCCTCCCCTGCTTCCATACTGCCCGCGGCGAGTCGGAGGTTCCCTGGACCACCCCCAGCCCCGGATTTACTCCTTTGCTCCAAGAGCTCAGAGAACACAGGGAGCTCCCACGTACGGGGACCTCTCTCTTTTACAAAAAAGGAGCTTCTGTCCAGGTGGGGCTGGGCTGTGCTCCCCTGAGTGTACGGGTGTGCCCGCCTTCCCGGAAGCCCTCAGAGCCGCCTCCGTCGCAGAGTTCTACAGCAAGCACGACTGGCCATTCACTCGGTCTCCGGTCCTCTCTCCTTCCCAGAGGATGGCCGGGCCGTAAGGATGAAGATTCCAAGCTTCTAACCACAGCGTGGTCTTTCTGGTGACCGGCCCCCATCCGGGAACCCACCCAGAGTCACCTCATTACAACAAAAGACACTCCTGTCAGCAGGAAATTCTGAGGGACTTAGGACCTCTGTGTCAGGAACAGGGACAGAGGTCCCTCATTCACATGAGCCCTAACTGAGTGCTGGGAAGCCAAAGCCGCTTCTGCCCTTTGAGGGGTCCCTGGGGTTTGGGCCTCATGGGACACCCCAGAGAAGGAGAGACTTCGGACGACCTCCCATGCGTCCCACTCACCACGAATCCAGGACACGGGCCCAGGGCCCACCGAGACCTGAGAAGAGCAGCAGGAACATGACCCAGATCAGCCCCGTGCGCTCCCCTTTTGGACACTCACGCTCAGGATGACGTGGGCTTTGGGGCAGGAACTGTGGGAACGGTGGGCTCAGTCTCAAGCCCAGCCTCACCGCGGCAGGTCGGCACCTCGACCACGCCGAGAACTCGCCCAGCAGCGGCCTCCTCCTCGAGCCGAGCGCAGCCCGTGTGCACGCGCCCATAAACCAGCCGCGGTTTCCCACACGCAGGCCCGAGCCGGTCGGGACCACCTGGTCCCGCCCGTGGAGCGTGTTCCCGTTCTGTCCCGCCCGGATTACAAACGTGATAGCTGTTTATCCTACGTGATTAGGAAAATGGGGAAAAATACATGAAGAAGAAACTTAAGCGCCCGTAGTCACGCCCAGCCGAGCAGTCACAGCCACGCCGGGTTGAGCGCGCACGGAGAGCGCTGCTGCGATCACTCTGTACACCACACCGTTTCCGACACACTTTCTCGTGCATCAAAATGTGTCCAAAACTGAAAGGATTCTGACGGCTGCCCAGTGTCCTGGGGCAGGACTCGGAAGGAGTTCGCTGTCCCTGACTTTGGGACACGCTATTGGTTGCCACGGTTCTGTGTTTCTGAACAAACTTTGATGAGCTTCTGTCCTTGCTGGAAGAGGTCAGGCTCCTGGGAGGGGGTCCCAGGGCAGACCTGCCTCGATCCAACTATGAGGACTCTTTCAAGGCTGTGGGTGCAAAGGGCCAAGGGCCTGAGGGCGGCTCAGGGCCTGCCCCGCTCACGCTCAACATCCAGTCTCCTGAAATCTGCCGTGCGGACTGTCTGCACGCAGCCGTGGGACCTCAGCGAGCGGGACCGGACGGCACGTGGCAGGCCCGGCAGGATGTGGCCCGTTGTGGCCACGGCCGGCGGTCGCTAGAGGCCCCTGACTGGAAGCGGAGACCCGCCTGCAGCCGGGCTCTCTGGAGGGCCGAGGATGAACTTCCATGGACCTTCCAGCCCGTCCGTCCATTTTTTCCCAATTGTGGAGGGTGCCCTATTTTTAACTCCCTTAAAAAATAGCTTCATTGAGCTCTAAGTCACGTGCCGCACAACGCTGCCGTTTGAAGCTCATCGGGGTCGCTCATGGGGACATACCGCCGTCGGCACAGTCCGCCCGGAAAGAGGTCACCACCTCCATGCCAAGCGCTTGCCCCAGGCCCCTTGCCCCTGCCTCCCCCTCTCCCATGCCTGGCGGCTGGCCTTGCTTTCCATCGCCTGCCATCGACCTGTTCTGGACTTGTCACGAGAGTGGGATTGACCACATGTGGCTTCTGGACGCTTCTCTCAGGGTCCCTTTGTGGCACGGCGTGGCGCGGCGTGTGTTCATCCCGCGTTCCTCCTGGTGGCTGAGTGGTGGTCAGCCGTGGGGCTGAGCACCGTTCCCTGTGTCCGCCCATCCCCCAGCACACGTGCAGCGTGCGCCCCCCTTCTGGCCGCTGTGACCGCTGCTGCTGGGAACTTGCGTGCCCGCGTGCCCGTGTAGAAGCTTCTCTTTCTCTCGGGCACACGTCTAGGAGCAGAGCTGCTGGGTCACAGGGTCTCACTTACCCTCGTGAGGCTGTGTGTTCCCGCTGTTCCCAGGCCTCGTTCCCACCCCCCCGGAGAGGGTCCCCTTTCCCTGCCTCCTCCCGTGCTCACCGCCGCCCGTCTCTTCCGCCGCACGTCGTGGGTGCGTGTGAGGTGAGCCTGTGCTGCCGCAGAGCCTGTGAACCATGGGTGCAGGTCATTGTCCATGAGAGGACGCCCCATCGATAAATCAAGGTGGACACACGTGGCACGTGCCCAAGGAAGGCGCTCGAAAACACGAGCTGCCATCGGAAACACTCGTGTGAGCAAAGTAAAACACCGCGGAGCTCAGGGCGCCCGATGGCGCGGGCGGTGGAGCGTCTGACTCTTGGTCTCGGCTCGGCAGTGATCTCAGGGTCGTGGGATCGAGCCCCGCGTCTGCGGGAGAAGCTCCCTCTCGCTCTGCCCTTCCCTCTGCTCACGCGCGTACGGGCGCATGCTCTCGCTCTCCCTCAAGTAAGTAAACAAGTCTTAAATAAAGTGAAAGATTGTGGATCCCGTAAAACTTGGGGCAGAAACAGAATTTAAAATGAAGCCAGTGAAGTCCGCGTCCTCCTGACCCCTGTCCTGCTCTCCTCCCCGGGGGCTGCGGGAGCAGGTGTGTGTCCCCTGCCCTGGGCGTGCGTTTTAGCAAACCACTGCATTGTAACCGGATATGTAACCGGCCCCCAAAGGCTGCCCTCCAGGTTCTTCCCAAGTGTCTCCCTTCCCCAAAGCAGGCGGTGGAGGAGGAGAGGGGCGGAGGGAAAAGCCAGGAACTGGGCATCTCGTGGAGACAAAGGGAGACACCCACAGAGCTGATGACGGGCACCAGCGGAAGGGCGGTCACCGTGGGCCTCCTCTCTACTTTGTTTAGCTGGACACGCCCATAAGGCCGCGTTTACCAAGCAGGGCAGGGACCAGACACGGGCTGAAAAACGGGAAGGGAGCGCGCTCTGGCTGTGCAGGCCCAGCGGGCGGGGCGGGCTGGTCTGTTCAACCCCAGCCCCTCCCGGCCAGCCCGTGCCCCCACCGTCCCCCCATGTTCCCTGACAACCCGAGCCCCCACGGCAGCCCCCCAAGGTCACCAGAGCTGGCTACAGGTCCGCGGGGCAGGGAGGAGAGGGGACCCAGATCCCACAGGAGACCCAGGCAGGGCATATCCTAGTCTCTGGTCCGTCCTGCCCATGTATTCCCTCACGGCTAAATCTTTTTTTTTAATTTTTTTTTTTAGATTTTATTTATTTATTTGACAGACAGAGACCACAAGCAGGCAGAGAGGCAGGCAGAGAGAGAGAGAGAGGAGGAAGCAGGCTCCCCCCTGAGCAGAGAGCCCGATGCGGGGCTCGATCCCAGGACCCTGAGATCATGACCTGAGCCGAAGGCAGAGGCTTTAACCCACTGAGCCAGCCCCTAAGTCTTTTTAATACCAAAGTAATTTAAGTATTGGCAACCAATTAGCTCTTTAACTAGGCTTTCGTTTCTAAATGAATATTTATGAGCTGTTGCTGAGCAAGTGTGGGACCCAGGGACCCTGGGAGTTCCTGAGCTGAACCACGACAGGCTGTGGCCCCTCCCAGGGCTCCTGAAGGGCCTGGCCCAGTCTGGGCTCCCATCCCAGCCCCAACCCCCATGCCCTGGAAGAGTGAGCCCCTCTGCCTTGGGCTGCTCTGCGACCCGGGCTGGGCCAGGGTGTTTTCCCGCAGGGGCATGAAGCCCAGACCACCTTCTCAGTGCTGTTGGGGACACACTGAGGATAGGTCCTAATGTCAACGCTTCTGCCCGATGGTTGCAGGGAGGCCCAGGGCAGGAGAAGGAGCCCTTTGGTCTCAAAGGGAAGGCACAGGGTCAGCCGGTGGGCTGATGTCTCTGAGTAACAGAGACGCTGGGATTTGGGGTTTCTTTCCATGGGGATGTGCCCAAAGCCCCTCAGAGTCCTGGCCAACAGTGGACAGGCCGTGGGCCTCCAGCCTGTCTTAATGTTAGCCTTTAGGGAAAGGACGGTGCCTCCCGTGTCCCCAAGCGCTGAAGGACACGCCCCAGTCACAAGCCCCACCACCTCTCCGGACCACGCTGGGGTTCTGTCTGCATCTGACCTGAGACCATGTCGCCTCCGCGAGCAGGGCGTTGTCCGAGGGCCTGGCACGCGGCGCCCACGCGGGGAGCCTGTAGGACGTTTGACCTCCGGGGGCCACAGCCAGGCAGGAGGGAGACAGGCCTGCTGGCCACAGCGCTGGGTGCCTTGAGGACATCTGTCTTGCTGGCGCCACAAGGACCCTGTGGATATGCACCGTGGGAAGCAGCAGCCACAACCCGCTCTCTCCCCGCCCCGGGGTTCTGCCCAGGCTCACAGAGGTCCCCCAGGGACTCAGCTACAGGCGGGAGGGAAGAAGGCTGCCCCCCCCCCGCTTTGGCCCCTCGGTCTGCTCTGCCCTCTCCAAGCCCGGGAGCGGTTCTTTCCTGAGAGTGAGGAGGGGGCAGCCGATGAGCCCCTCTCTGCCCCCGAGCGTCGGGCGCTGGGACCCCCACAGCTGTGTCCACTGGCATGAAGTCCAGCCCAAGCCATAAGGCCCAGTGACTCCCAGCCCCTCCTGCCTCACCCTCAGCAGCCCCCACTCCACCCCCACCTCCCCACCAGGGAGCCACTTTCAGAGGGAGGGAAGGGCCAAGTCCCCATGGCCAGGGCGGCAGGAGTCAGGCCAGAGCGAGGAGGCGGAGGCGGGCCCCAGGCTCAACTCTCTGCCTTCTGGTCCTGCCTCTTCCAGGCCAAGCCTGGCTGAGTCAGGGGTGGGGTGGGGAGAGGTGGGGAGAGGTGGGGAGGGGTGGGGAGGGGTGGGGAGGGGTGGGGAGGGGTGGGGAGGGGTGGGGGCAAATGCTGAGGGAGCCTCAGGTGCAGAGCATTCCAGAAGTGCGGAAGTCTGGGGAGGGCGCAGACAGACTGAGGTGGCCTCTGGGCTCCCTGCTGACTCACCCGCAGAGCAGAGGAAGTGCAGGGGAGCTGGGGGGAGGGGAGGCCGGGGAGGGTGCCAAGGGCCTCCCTGCGCCTCCAGCAGGGCCCTCCTGGGCTGCTTCCCTCCCTGGGCACCTGGGCTCCAGCTGCAGCAGGGACGGCCCTGGGCCAGGGGAGGGTCCCTCGGGTGGAGCGGGGTGGGGCGGGGCGGGGAGTCCCGTGGGAGCCTGGGGGCTGCTGTGGGATCCCTTGAGGCAGGGACCTCCTGAGAGAACTTCCAGCCTCGGGAAGGGGCCTGCGGGTTTGCCAGCCTGGCCCCAGGGCCTGTCCCTCCTTGGCTGGGCTGAGGGGGCCCAGGGGGGCCCAGACGGGGGTCCAGAAACAGCTGGTAGAGGCGGGTGGGGCTGAGGGAGCCTAGTGGTGCCCCTTCCCTGCAGTCCCACGGAGACTGGTCTGGTCCTGGGTTCAGGCGCCTTTGGGCAGGGCCTCGGTGGGACTCCCACAGCAGGGCGTGAGGGGAGTGCAAGGAGTGAGTGTGAGCATGAGAAAGAGCGGGGGTTCTCGCTGGTGCCCCCTCCTCCCTCTCCGCCTCAACCCCCAACCCCCGCCCCCACCCCCCCACCCCCCGCCTTTCTCCGTTGGTGGTTGGTCGCACGGGGCCGATGCACTCTGCTCACGCGGACCTCGGACAAGAGCTCAGCTCTCCCCTCGTTCTCACCAAGGGCCAGACGACCAGGGGACAGGCCTTCTCTTCTCCCGGGCAGCCCACCCCACCCCCCCAGCCCAGGGCGCTGCTCCCCTGGGGGCCTGCGGCTGCTGGAAAAGCTAGTTCTGTGGGGCCGCCTGCCCCACGCTGGCCTGTGCGGACAGGAGGGTCACGGGCTCTCTAGGGCCCTCTGGGCTCAGCACAGGCCACCGAGAGCCTGGCGGAGGCTGGGACCACCTCAGGGAGGGAGAAGCAGCCCCCGAACACTCACTGATTCCCAAGGGACCAAGGGCCCTGGGCCCCGCAAGCCTTCCTGGCAGGACGGGCCTCCAAGGACTTCGTAGAACCTGGAGGAAGCGCCAGGGAGGGGAGGCCTGGGGTCCTGGGGGGCCGGGGCGTCCCCTCATCCTTGGGAGAGAGCTAATGGCCCCAGCCCAGCAGAGATAGGACATTCCTATTCAGGGGTCTTCAACCACAGGAGAGAGAGTCCCCCGGACCCTGCAGAACTAGGTCTGCCTCCTCCTCCCCAGGGACCCGGCCCCTCCCTGCCCTGCCCCAGCACCCAAGCTCTTCCGGGAACTTAGGGCTTCATCTTGCACTTTCTGTTTTTTCAATCATTTTAATGACATAAGGTTTCAAAAATCTGTTCATTATAGAAAAGGTAAAAACACAAAAAGAAGTTTCCTTTTGGGGAAGAAATGGGTAAGAGGTCACGGGGTGGACAGAAGGGGTAACGGCCGTGGAGCCCACCTAATGTGCGCTCTCGCAGGGCAGGGGTGTGGTCCGGGCTGGGGTGCTGCCCTGGCCGCCCGGGAGGACCCAGGACCGTCTCCCCAGGGCCCTGTGGACTCACGGTGAGGACTGAGGACGGGTGGGCTCAGCCAGGCGCAGGTGGGGGGGCGGTGCCGGGAGGACGTGGCCTGTGGCGTGGGGAGGGAGGAGGACGGAGTGGGCATCTCCTTCCCAGTGTGGACTCCCCCACCCCAGAAATGCAGCCGTGCTTCAGTGTAGGAAACATTCACACTGTCTTTCTGTGTCCACGTGTGATTTCCAGCACCTCCCAAGGAGCACTGGCGTTCTGAGGGTCCTGACCAGCCAGTGGGCCAGATGCTACTGAGGGCAGACAGGCTGGCCTTCCCGGGGGCCAGAGGGCGCTGGGACAGGCGGTCAGGGAGGCAAGTCCTGTCCCCATGGACGTCTACCTTGGGGCCTGGGCGGCTGACACCATGGGCAGGAGATGCAACCCCCCCCACCAGGGACCTGGCGTGCCACACCCTGTCTGGTGTCTACGGGGCACAGAACAGACCCAGGCCCTCAGGGCCAGCCCCCGGCGTGGGGGTCCTTCTGGCCCACAGCAGGCCAGGGCAGCCACCCCTGTCGCCGTCAGCTGCAGGGAAGAAGGAGCACCTGCCAGCATGTCAGCCCAGCTCCAGCCAGACACGAGTGTGGGCACAGGGCCGCCAGCATGCCCACGGTGCAGGGCGCGGGCGGGTTCCGGAGTCGGACGGAGCCAGCCCGAGTGCACAGGCCTCCACCCTGAGCCTGGCTCCTCGGCTCCCCCTGGGGCCATAATATCTCCTCGGGTGCAACGAGGACGACGAGAACGTGCGTGCAGACCCCAGAAATGGTGCCCCCAAGTTTCCTGGGAATGCACCCGTCTCAGGGCCTGGAGGTGCCCCCCGATCCGGGAGGCTGACCACAGGCAGATCCCCCCTCTCAGGTGCCCTCTGCCGTCCCTCCCAGCAGAGCTGCTGGTGGGACCCCCTGGGGCTTCCCACCCACGTGTGCCCTCGCTGGGACATTGTAGGGGCTGTCCTTCCAGTTTATACCCTCCAGATCTGTGACCGGATTTCTCAGAGGCCACTGCCGTGGAAGCCACTAGAACACACATTAGCCCACGACATGCAGCAAGTATGTAACAGACGTGTGTGCGTGTGCGTGTGCCCGCCGGAGAGCCAACACACCTGTGTGTGCAGGCGTGCGTGTGCGTGTGCTGGAGAGGACTGTGCGTGTGTGCATGCGTGTGCATGTCAGAGAAAGTGTGCGCGTGTGTGCTGGAGAGGGTGTGCATGTGCGTGCACACGCCTGTGTGTGCGTGCGAACGCCTGGAAGGTTCTCTTCACTCTCCTGCTGGAAGCTGTGAGACGGCCGAGCCCCACCACCCAGCAGAGGCAGGACCGCGTGGGTCAGGGAGGCCTTGTGCTTCGGAGGGAGAAGCGGGAGCTCCACGGAGACCTGCGTCTGGGCGGGGGGGCTCTGTGAGGGTCACACAGGGCTCATCCCGAAACAGCCCCCCTTCACCAGACAAGGGGACCCTGGCCAAATGCCGACCCTTGGGACTGACCTGCAGACCTGGGTGACTGTCCCCCGCCTGCCTGTTGGGCAGCCCCGAAGGGTGGGGAGCTCACAGGCCTCGGGGTGGGGGGGCAGCCGGGCCGGCAGATGGACGGCGGAGCAGGCAGGCTCTGGCCTGGAGCTCATGGTGGGTGGGCACCGCTGACCGAGGAGGGGGCTGGGGGGTCCACGTCGGTTGAGGAGGGGACCGTGGTGTCGTCATTGGTGGGGGGCATGGGGAGCTGCAGCCACGGCCAGAAAACCATGAGCCCGATGGGGAGCCGTGAGGCCCCTGCACCTGGGGACGCCCCAGAGCGGCCGCCTGGTCCCCGGGAGCAGGTGGAGCTGCCATCACAGCAGGCGGCCAGCAGGGCTCCAGCCCCTGAGGGAGGCCCCTGGGATGAGCCAGCCCAGCCCTGGGGCCCCTGCTGCCCACTGAGCACCCCACAACCTGGCCCCAAAGCCTGTAGGGGTCGCGGGGGGCGGCGGTCGGGGCGGGGGGGGCACAGCCACGCAGGGCACGGGCGCCCGCTTCTGGCCACTTTGCCGAAGACACAGACCCCGCAAGCAGGCGCTCCGGTGTCCGCACTGCCCGGGGGTCCTGAGAGGCGCTGCCGGACGCTGGGTGTCCAGCACTGCGCGCCTCGGTTTCCACTTCGGAACCCCAGGACCGTGCGACCCCCTCCTGGGGTGTGCGGGGGGGGGGGGGGAGTCCGGATGCGCAAAGCCCCCGCAAACAGCAGAGCCCGGCACGCGTCCCTGGGCCCCGCGGAGAGGCCCCTGCCCAGGCCCACGGAGGGCAGGGGTCAGGCCGCGGCAGGGGAAGCGCCTTTGCGGGGCCGTGGCGCCACCTGCTGACGCTTCCAGGCATTGCGCCCCAAGTGGCCCCAGCACCGGGCCGGGTCCTAGGGGTGGTGCGATGCTCCCAGATGCGGCTCACAACAGCCCCCGGGCTCCCCGAGACCAGGCACAACCCCTTCTCCCCTAAGGAAGGGCTTTCAAAGCACATTTACCTGCACAGACGTGTGCCGGGGAGGAAAGAAGCACGTGGAAGGAGGCTGGCCTCTGGCTGGGCTTCTAGGAGCGGGGCCCCCTCGGGGGCCTGGGTGGAGGTCCCAGGACGGAGGCCGGCCACTGTGCTGCGCGCCCTGGCAGGAAACCCCTGGAGCAGGGCCCAAGGCCCCCAGCGACGGCTTACGCAGGTGGTGGCCCCAGCCTCTCCACCCCCGCCGCCCCCCCGCAGGACACAGTCTGAGTCCCCGCTAGTCCGGCCCTACCCGCAGTCACCACCTTCCGGGGAGTGAGAACCGCATCCCTCCGTGCAACAGCTGCAGCCCCGGAAGGAGCAAGGCCTGGGGCGTCTTCCCCCCAGAGACGCTGCTTCCCGAGGCTGCAGCCGGGAGACGGCCGAACCAGCGAGGCCCAGCACGGGGAGGGATGAGGCAGCGCGGACGCCGGGATGGAGTAAGGGGAGAGTCCTCCGCGCTTGGTCTCCCTGAGAGGGGACAGGTCATCTCCACAGCAACAACGAAGCTCGCAGCCGTGTTCTCCCCGCGCTGGCGGACGTGTGCACACACCCTGCCCAGAGCGCCCCGTCTGCTGTCTGCTCAGACCAGCGGCCTGGGGTCTGGAACCCTCCCGTGCAGCTCGGAGTCTGGTCCCGGGGCTTCCAGACCTGCTGTCCTGGGGTCTCCAGATCGCAGAGCCTTTCCCTGAGCCCAGAGCCTTCTGCAAGAGCCCCCTCAGGGGTCAGGGCCAGCCAGCACGCAGGGCCTTGTCCTCGGGGAAGCCTGCCCTAGCCCGCTAGCTTTCCATGTCGGACAAAGCTCCAGCAGGGAGCCGACCAGCCCCGGACGGTGAAGACGTCGGTGGGCTTCACCTTCACAAAGGCTGTGCCTTTGTGTCTCAGACAGATTCCCCGGGTGGCGTCCACCACCACCCGTGGAGCTGCTCCTTGCTGGGAAGGCCACCGCCTGCTTGCGCTCGGCTGACTGAGAGCCGGGGGCAGCGGGGAGGGGTGTAGCCCCTTCAGCGTCCATCAGGAAGTCCTGCCACAGACCGAAATGCCGTCTCATCAGATGTGGTCACTCTCGGGCCTGGACTGGAGCCTGAAGACCCGTGACGGCTGGGGTCCCAGAGCGAGGCACACTCGGGTTGGCAATTACAGTGCCGGGGGGTCTCAGAGACGCCCTGCGGGCCCCTCTATTATTAAAAATTCAAACCCACAAAGGCTGGCTCCAACCCCCAAACCCGAGTCCAGGGGGCCCCGCACCCACGCGGAACCGTCAAGGCGGCCTCGCGCTGGGTGGATGGACAGGAAGGTGGCTCCGATCCTGCCCTTTCCTGGGAATGGCTGATGCTGGCGGGTGCTGGTCCGGGGCTGCGGGTGGGGAAGAAGGAACGGCAAGAACATTCTCCCGAGGGACGCTGCCTCTGCCATCACTGCCGACTGTCCCTGGGGAGGGTCTTCCTGTGACGCTCAGAACGACTTCCCAGGAGCCAGCTGGGTGAGAGGCGCCCTGGGGGCAGCGGGAGCTGAGCCCAAGCAGGGATAGCCAGACCGTTGCCCGCCCCCACCTTCCTGGGGCTGCTCCAGGGGGTCATCAGGTACAGGCCTGGCCAGGAGGCAGCCCCAGACCGCTGGCCCCATGACAGTGCCCACCTCTGCCGGCAGAGGGCCCCCTGCATGCATGCGCTGGGGCCCTGCATGCCCAGGACCAACCCAGTACCGGGCACAACGGTGACCCCACCCCTTTCACAAGGCCCAGAGACTGCCCCAGACGCCACAGCACGAACATTGCCCAGAGACCCTCCAGCTGCGAACCTGCAGAGCCACCGCAGAAGACTTGAAAGTTTAAAGAACAAAATGAGTGTCCGCCTCCAGCCCCCAAATAGAGACACCAGACACCCCTCGTCCTCTGGGGAGCTCCTCCCAGGTGGTCTCCCCAAAAGACCACTGCTGTTTCCCCACATCTCTCACCTTCCTTACCTGTACCCCGATTTTACTAGGACCCTGGTGAGCACCCGAACAGTGCCAAACTCTCCCCAAGAATCCTGCGGTGACACCTTGCTGGGCATGCGTGTGAGCTACCATGTCCCCAGCAGCAGCAGCAGCAGCATCTCCACCACCGTCATCATCTCCATCACCATCATCTCCACCACCATCATCTCCATCTCCATCATCTCCATCATCTCCATCATCTCCATCATCTCCATCTCCATCATCTCCATCTCCATCATCTCCATCATCTCCATCATCATCTC